>CAIGRL010291292.1:0-11704 GCA_903798325.1 Fraxinus xanthoxyloides
CAATCACAAGAATCGGACAATTTATTGCTGAAAAGATTAAACGACCTACCAATAGACCTCGACATAGCAAGAACACCGAAAACACGGTGTCCATTCCACGGTATGACTTTACCCCCAGAAGCTTCAATTCTAGCATATTCATCCTCTCGGTTTGGCTGGCAAGTTAATTAAAAGGACAAGAAATGAGTTTGTTTACAAGGAAAGGGACTAATAGCCACCAAAATAACAAAAACAAGCTTACTTTATGATCAATTGATAACGCAATTGTTTTTTTACCACGGTAAAGAACTGCTCTTGAGTCCCCACAGTTGGCAACTACAATATGAGATGAACAAAGAACTGCAACAACAGCAGTCGACCCAACAGTTTCGGGGGCAACAGCTTCAAAGGTGGTACTACAGGATTCCATACTTTCTTCAGGGATGTTTCTGCTTGCTTTTCCTCCAACTTCATTATCAACCTTGCAAAAGCAATTTGTAAAGACCTTCTCCCAATGCACCTGTCGTGTTTCTATAGTACTTCCATTCACCAAATAATCCTTGTAACTTTTTAGCTCTTCTACTAAAGCTAAATGGATACGGTCACGACAATAATTTGCAACCTACACGATGAAGTTCCACTCAGTTACAAATTTACTCAAGATGAAAATTAAATGTGGTTTTGAATGTGCAAAATTGATGGAATTAAATAAGCCCCTATCTGACAATCATTAAAACAGAACTTTTTTTTTTCTCAAACTCATTTTCAACCACACATTCTCACACTAAATATTTTGCATGTAAAACCAAAACTTTTCCTACTTTTTAACCACACATTCTCCAAAAAGATTACTATTCCAAAACTCCTTTTAATGGTTGTCAAACACAGGCTAAATAATGTCAAGGAAGTAGCAACTTAAGTTGTCTCAAGAGATGGAGCGTTAAAACCTTTGGTCAGTCCAACGAAGGGTTTTTCAATCAGACGAACTATCTCAAAAGAAAATTGGTAAAAAGTGGATGAGTTCAAGGAAAGTAAAATTCATTTCGAAAAGGAAGTTGCACCTTACATTGTCTCAAGAAATGAAGGGTTAAACACCTTTGGTCAGTCCAATCAAAGGTTTTTTCAGACGGACAAACTAACTCAAAAAAGTGAAAATTGGTGAAAACTGAAAAATTAATGAGTTCAAGGTAAACAAAATACATCAGAAACTACATCATGCAAAACATACGATTCTGCAAACACACATTTGTGTAGTGTAGTTTCTTTGCCCAGAAACTATGTCATGCAAAACTACATCATCACTTATTAGAGATGCGCATGTTAAAGTGTTCCACAAAATGAAAAACTCAGTCAAATTAGTCTCTGAAAAGAAACAAATCATCAACATTGGAAAACCATACATACATACCTGAGATCCCCCATGACCATCATACACACCAAAAAAATGAGACGTCAAGTGACTTAAAGTCTGACTTATCCCACCCATTACACTGTTACCAATAAGCATCTGAGTGGGAATTTTCGCAAAATGAGGTACAGCCATAACAGAATCTTCCATCTCTGGCCTATCTCCGCAAATAGAAACTGAACCCCATAGTGGCACACACTCCAACTCAAAGACACTCTTAACACCTCCTTTGCATGGACCATTCTCACTGGGCAACTGAAGAGAAACTACAGACGCCTTTACTGTAGGTCCATTAGTACATTCTTCATTTGGTTTAGTAGGTAACATTAGGACATCATCAGGTACTTCCTTTTGTATACGTCTCTCCTCCACAATGATGACTTTTGCAACTATTTGACCATTCTCAGTGCCCTCAATTTCGACAGCAAGGGGCAAGCTTCTATCTAAAGTAACATTTAGGGGCAAGCTTATATTTGAAGTGGGATCCAAGGGCAGTAACTCCAAGCTATTAATTATGCTAGGGTCATCCCCAGCTGATAAGTTTTCATCTGCTTCATTTTCTTGAATCACGGTATTGTGGATTAACTGACCAATTTCATCCTTATTTATCATATGTGATATATCAGGTTTCACATCACTCCTGTCAGGCATTGATAACAGAACCCCATTATCTGAACTAGAATTAGAGTAATCATTTGATACTGGTGCAGGATCTGACAGCAAGCTTGCTGCGTCTGTCACTAGTTTGAGTCGCGTGATTTCTACATGGGTTGCAATTCCTGGATTTTCACACACAGAATTACCAAAGCCAAGAGTAACTGCAACTGCTGGAGACATCTCTTCCATCATCCCCCTTTGTAAAACCAGTAGTAACTAACAAACGTTGTGGATACTTCTCTCCAAACACTTGATCAATCGCTTCTTTAACCATTCATTCTTACCCCCTACAAACTTTGGAAAAGCAAGGAAGGTTATTCAACACCTGGAACCATTACACAACCCACCAAAACAAAAAATGATACTCAGCCCAAGAGCGCAATTGATTAGCAAAAAGTTATAGCCAAACGGGCCAAGATTAACTGCAAGACTTCTCCAAGGAACATGCGAAGACTAGGTAAGCTACCCAGAGCGAAAAAAAATAAAAAATAAAATAAAATCTGAAAAGAAGTGCTGGGAGGAAGATAGGAACTAACCATCCATACACAGGAATTTAAAGCTGAACAGAGGTGAAGTATCTCCAAATATGTGAAGTTACCAAAATCATCTGCTTCCGGAAGAAATCGAAGAATTTCTATTCTTCCTCGAGAAAAATTACCCCCAAGAACACCAAATTGCCACATCCATCACCAACCCTTGTATACTAAACAACATGAAGAAAAAGACAAAATCAATCCCTTATCCATAAATTCAACAAGAATAAAAAACAAAGGGGTTCATGGAAAAAGAACATAGGAAAAAGGAAACCAAACCCCCTCAAGATTCACAAGAAATCCCTTAAAGATTGAGACTTTTTGCCACATATTACCTAGGTTTCATGGATCCGAGGCAACCCTTATCAGCCTCTTGAAAGCTGGGTTTTCTAAATTATTAAATAAAATTACTTCTTTTTCCAATAAATTCACCAAACTATTAAAATCCCTCTTGAACAACAATTAAAGTCTTGATACAATATATTCATCCAAGAACTAAAATCAACAGTAATTTCCAAAAAAAAAAAAAAGGGAACAGCGAAAATATGCTTACCGAATTTATGAATCACTTAAAAGAATCCAAGAATTGAAGAGGGATGGATCACAGATTTCTTTTCTTTTCTTTTTTATTTTTTTCTTTTGGGTCTTGGAGAGCCGAGCTAGCAAGAGAGAGAAGAGTGAGGAAAAGTTTTTATTATTTGGAATACTCCTACATATGACACGTGTAGATTCAATTATCTACTCAATCAATGCTTCTTGAATAGAAAGATGAAGAAAGATTGGTTCAAGACTGTGCTTTACAATGGGGCTCGTGGACTTATGATGAGATAGACTTCAAGAAGACCACGTTTCCTTGCTTGGCAATGGCAGGCCTCTCGAGGCATTAAAAAAACCTAAATTGTTCATGTTTGCTAGGAATCAGAATATTAATAATTTTGGAATTGGAATAAGAATCAGAATGTAGATGTGTGATGGGTCATTTGGCCTAGCTTTTAAAAAATTCAATATGAAAATTTTAAATTAAAAAATAATTTTGGATTCGTTTGGCTAATTTTATGACTTTTTTAAAAAATACTTTCGAAATATAAAGTTATTTTAAATATTATTTTTTAAATAAGTATTAAAATAAGTTTTTCTAAAAACTCTTCTATAGAGAGCAAAAGTAGAAGTAAAAACTATGTCAAACGGACTTGTTATATCCTGACTTTCATTTTTAGTTTGACAAAGAATCATTATTGAAAAGAAACTGTAATGTTCGAATATGAGGTCATCACAATGTTGTCCGACTTTATCTAAATGAGATTGCTCGAATGGATTCGAGATGATTTTATTCTGCAAAATGTGACTTGATTTATATATATTGACTAATGTCGAAGTGGATGAATTTATAAATATATTGAAAAGGTCTTATATCAAAATTGGTCAATTGAGTTTATTTCTTTTTGGCCAATTAAGTTTAACTTTTTTGTTGAAGTTCAATTTGAGCTACAATTTTTAAGTTTGATGTTTGTGTGTAGTTGCACAAGGAAAGGTAAACATGACAAATCGTTAATTTTACACACTGTTGGTTTGTTATGATTGATTATTATTAAACACTATTCTCGAATAGAATTCTTTAACTTAAAAACAACTTGATTAAGATAAGAAAGTTCTTTAGTTTTGCGAATTTTTTTTTATTTCATTACAGAATAATGAAGTTAGAGTGCTCGGGACAATTCATTTCTAATTTTTAAGTACAAAATAAGAATTTCATTCCAAACCGACAAATCAAAACAAGAAATAAGAGCAAGACATTCCATTTCTCATTTTAAAAGTATATTTCTCCAACTAAACACGTCGAGTGAATTTTTAATTTGCTCCACATTTCTTGATTTTGACTGAATTTATAAATTCCTATTATAGTTGTAAGATGTAACTAGCGATTGATTGATACTCTCCCCTTGAGTTTTATTTTAAGTTTTATCAATAAATTGAGTTTTTCTCTCTCTCTCTTGAAAAAGTAATAGCAATAATTCTTCATTCGAACTCTTCCTTTTCTCAACGTTATCTTAAATAGGCAAAGAAAAAATAATTATGCTATCCAACACCAGTGTTGTTAAAATATCAATGTGACATTGTATGATATATTCAATTAAAAGTAAAATTATATGATTTATTTAATTGTGCTTTTCATTTGATGACATGTGGTAAGACTAAAATCAAATTTTTAGTAAGTTTTAATAAAAATTGATGAAATGTATGTATAATTGAAACGTTGTTGGTTTTATAAAATATGTGATTAAAATTAATTATTGAATTTGCCTTAAATGAAAATCACAATTTTTATTTCCATCAAAAATGTGCATAACGTAATCTAGATTTCGTGTCGTGACACGATGAGAAAAAGGTGGTAGGTTGGTATGCATGTGTTGTTTATTTTTCTTGATAGATAATTCAGCAACTGTAAGTTCGGTGAAATGTTTTGTTGGCTAATTTCATTGGACTTAGATTTGACAGCGTATGGTGCTCTTTTATTTGTTTGAGCCCCAATTTTTTATTATTTTAGAATAGTAAATTGATGAAAAATATGTGAACTTGAATTACAATATCAATTTAAGCGACGTTAAATGATATTTAAAATTAAATAGGTTATTCAATTATATCTTTCATTTGACCAAACCAGAACAGGTTGAGCGCTTCAATTTTGCTGGCGGATTCTTGAAACTCTAATCCACCATCTTCATTTTCAGCAAAATAGGTCAAATCTTGAACAAAATCAATATTTAAAACAAGAAAAAAGGGTTTTTTTGGTTCATTTATCACGTTAGACGGTGATATTTGCCCACAGCTCGGAAAGCCACCATAAACGGTGGATCTGAGATTAGATGTCCTCTGATTCTGTGCGAGAATGAAATAAGGTTTTTTGGGTTCATTTATCACGTTTACAACTAGAAACCTTGTATGGAAAAAGCAAAGAAACCACGAAAATTTGTGTGTTAATTCCCACGTTTACAACTTTATAGCGAGTCAATGCCCAGTACAAAACCTATATCAAATCCTATGATGTTAATCCTAAAAGCGTGAGTCGTTCATCTACTAGTTGGAAATATGACCCAAAATTTCGCCCCACAAGCTCACTCTAAGAACGAGTCTGTGTAATTGAAGGAAAGAAACACTACCCATCGAGTAATATGTTTCATAGACGTCTAGTGCCGCTTCCTACCACCATTCTTTCTCTTGCCTTGGCTCTTTTTACCGCCCTTCTTTTTCTTCCCTTTGCCAATAACAAGTCTGCTGCTTTCATTGGTGGCTCTAGGCGCAGAAGGTTTCAATAAACTTTTGACATCAAGGACACCATTTCTGAAATGACCTTCAGTCGACTTCAGCACTGAGTCCTCCTGTCGGCGCCTCTCGGTCGCCTTTTTAGTACCACTAGTATGATGATACCCTCCAAATCTTCCAAGTATTGCATTCTAAAAGAACGGTTAGACAAAATGTCAAGACTCAAAAATGCAGCGTCAGTGACATACATTAGATAATAGCAATTTCATGAAAAAGTGGAGTATGGTAGTAACCTCTTGGAGCATTTTCTGCTCTCTTTCCTTTTGTTTCTTCATTTGCACTCGCGCTATACTAAGAGGTAATTTCTGCGTTTTTTGAGGCTGTTCAAGGGGGAAAAAAAAGGGGTTAATGCATACAGCAATGGAAATCTTACTGATGTCGAAGTAAAAAAGCAGTATTCACCTTTCCACCAAGAGAAACGACCTTCCGGTTTTCCAACTCCTTCCTCTGTTTCCATGTCATATGCGATGACCCTAAAGCAGTACAAAAGTTAAAAATACACTTTCGGCATGTTTGTAAGGTGGATTGGACCATAGCAGACAGTAGTAATAAGGAAAAAGAAGCCAAAATCTTGATAATAGTTGTGTCTAGTCATATCCAACTATAAATAAACATTATCCACAAGCATAGAACTCTCATAGTTAGAAGGAGATGGTGAAGTCAGCAACGCAAAATTGAAGTACCATGGAATGAAAAGCAATTCCCCACAATTCATTATGTTCAAATTCACCAAATCACTAGGTTTACATTTTGGAAAATTCGAATCTCAAAGACAATAGTAGACACACAGATAACATATAATAAAATATTCAAATAGTATTAACGCAATGGAGCAAGAGACCATACCTAAGTACATCCCCACCCCTCACAGTGTAAAATAATAATCATTAGAACAATTCCTTACCAGACACATATTTAATAATAGTAGTACACCATAAAATTTAGAAATTGTTACAGATACAAGATGCTACTTTGGTTCAAAAGTGTTTCTCATGAAAACCAAAAAGCACGGGCTCGTATCGAATACATCGTGCTCTCTTTTTCACTGTTGATGGAACAATATAGAACCAGTAGAGCATCCTCCAAATCAACACCGCAACAGTAGACCGCCCGTAACATAACATAAAGTGTACAAATCCTTAGGGGGCAACCAAAAATTAGAAATTTGATTTGAACAAATATGTGAAAATCATTTCTTTTAAATGTTGAATCCTCAGTCAATATTCAAATTATAAAAGAAAATATTGACTTGTTTTAAGCCCAAATATGTCGTTATTGGCTTCAATCCTAATATAAACACAGTAATGTCATATCACTGAACGAAGTACATAATAGCAAGCAAACAAGAAGAATTTTTACTCTTTCGTCCTGCCTGATTTGGAAGGTAAGAACAAGAATATGCACAAGCAATAACATCAGTTAGGACCATCAATGGATTATGTATTCAATTTGCTAATCACAAAACTAACGTAAAATGACAATCAAGAGAAATGCAGTACCCAAAAACTCTATATCTTTCATGATGGACTTAATATCCATTTTGGGGGCATTCGGATCCATTTGACTGGATGAGGATCCTCTCTTGGCTTCTTGACTTCTCTTAGGCATCCTTGTCCTGTTCTTTAATCTGAACAAAATAAATAAATAAAAAAAAGACATGGCAATAAGTTTTATAAGTCTAAATTGGATATTAGGGCGTTCCGTTTTCTGTGACGCAAGACGGAAAACATTGCCACGGAACAGTAAAATTAAACAAAAAAATAATTTAAAAATGCAGAAAACGAGCTGTAAACATATTGAAAATCCATAATGAAACAATTTAACGAATAAAAGTATAAAGAAAACAAACGAAAAATAGAACAACAAATTAGCAAATAATAATCAAATAACAAGAACTCACAATTGAAACTAGAAAAGAACTATTATAAAACACAATGAATAATGACAAATAACTAACTCTAAAATCCTATAAATAGGATTTGAAACAGAGACTAGTGGTAATCAAATTCAGAATCCTCTCCATTTTTGGAGACAATTTCAAATTTACCTCCATGATAAATATGCTGCTTTGTACTTGCCCAAATCCCCTGCTTGCAAGGATCGACCTATTTCCTTATCCAATAAAGGATAACTACGGTTCCCCAATCCTACCATTGATTTTGTTTCAGTTTTGTACTAGACAATAACGATAATTTTAAAGATAAGTTTTTTTACAATTGTTTCTATGGCTTTTCATACTTTGAAAACACTGAATACCTCATTATCAATTTTCATTTACACCATACACAACCAAGCTATTACTATTTCTAATGTCCCCAACAAATATAGCATTTGGCTTTACCTCCTTAATATAATCCATATTACTCAAGCTATCATCACAATTCACAAACTACTCGAATCCTTCCACCATTCTCTTTACTCGACAACTCCTTCTCCTTTGATTTCCCATACTTACTATAATTCTTATTACTTGAATTACCATTACAATGCAATGAACTCGAGGCTAATCCTCTTACAGTATGATATATTTTAAAACTATTTTTTTGTAGAACAGGAAGCTTGCGAAGCCAGAGCAGCATTTTCATGACTCTACTGGAGTGCAATTGCAAGGGTTTCAATCCATCAACCTCCTGTCGAGTTTCCAAAAAGCACTTACTCTTCCCAAATCTGAACTATGCAAACAGCGCCCAAATTGACCCTCGAGCTTCAATTTTGCCAACCCAAATCCGAAGCTTAGCTCTAAACTCCGAATCAAACACTAGGGCCCGAGCCACCTGGGGTCTAGACTCTAAAATAATTTGACTGAATCTGGATTCGGAGATACAATAATTTGACTGAGCTTAGCAGGGAATAGACAAATTATGAGAAAAGTTCAACCGCACATTAAAATACTAATAGATTAAAGGTCTTTTATTTATCCATTTTCCCTTAAAGATTTTAAACAAGCCTTTTACCACCAAATCCAACATTCTTGCAATAGTAAACTTCAAAACTTGCACTAGGTAAATAAAAAATCCGTCAATCACGGTTCACACATATATCCAGCAGAAAATGAAAACAAAGAAGACACCCCAGATTTATGGCGAAATCTGTCAACGAAAAAACCTAACTGTATGGGAAAAAATGGCGAAAACTGGAAGCAGTACGTAGGATTCTTGTTCCCAGTCAACGGAATTCACAAAATGCGAAAGGCGAGCAGGCTGAGGAAGAGACTTCGAGACTTGAGAGAGATGGGAGCTGAGTCGCAATCTTGCAGATAGCCGCGACTGAGTGGACGAAAGGTTTAAGGTTAGGTATGGATTAAATTGGATTGGATTGGGGAATTCCGGCTGGGAGGTTAGTTTCAAACTTTTATCTTGGGCTGAGTGCTGAAAGCCCAATAATATAAAAAGGATTGGGTTGGGTTGAGCCCAGATTTCACGCCAGTTGGCTCCGCGCCTAATTTAGAGGGTGAAACTTCCCCCACTGGATTTTGGTCCAGGTATTTCACATATTAGAAGGCCATTTTTTAAAAGCAATAAGAAAACCATAAACAATCGCATCAAAATTTCAAAAAACAACAATGTTAGAAAAATAAATAAACCATCAAGAATCAACAATGTTTCTTTCTATGTATAACTTGTTTTTCACGAAATATCAGTTCAATTTCTAATTCACTTGCAATCTCTTTAGCATCAACGATGGCGATTCAAACTCAGATTCTCTATAACTTTTGAAAAATGAAATGAGCCCTTTTAAATGGTTTATAGCAACATCAATAAGCATGTCTTTTGCTTGCAAATGTTTGCTTACTCTGTTAAAATTATTCAACACTTCAGACTAAATAATTATTTCAAGTAAGAATTCAAAATGTTCAATTTTATATGTTGCCAAACACTCCGCCTCACTTTATGTTTTAGGATCATCAACATTTGCCAATTGAAGTAAAACTTTTTTTTATCTGTGGAGCCTGAAATCTTATCGCTCCAACACTATTAATATGGCTTTTCCAACGAGTTTGTGACAAAGGCTTAAGGGTAAGACCATTTATATTCTCTTTGAAAAAATTTCACCATTTAGTAGCTGACGAAAATAAAGTGTATATACATTGCACCACCCCGAAAAATGATTTAGCTTTTGAACAACAAGCTGTCATATCTCAAAGTGCAAGATTAAGATTATGACACACACAAGGACTGTAGAATGCTCTATGATTTAGTTGTAATAGTCTATTTTGGACTCTTTTATGTTTTTCTTTCTTTCATATTAGCACTATTATCATAGCTTTGACCACTTATGTCATCAATATCAAATTCTAGATTATTCAAAGCACCCACAAGTTCATCAAAAAGTCACTTACAAGTTGTATCATCCACCAATAAAAAACCTAAAAAGAATTCTTCAACCTTCACTGGACTTGCTGAAATATCTACACACCTCAATATTATAGACATTTGTTCTTCGTGACTCGTATCTAGAGTGCAATCAAGTATAACAGAAAAGTATTTAGAATTTTTAAGTTTCTTAATAATTATTTTTTTATCTCACCTGCTAGCATAAGTATCAACTCATTCTGAATTTTGTGTCCTAGATAATGATAATAAATCTCTTTATTTGGATTCGACAAACATGCTCTTGCATTACAATTAAATCTCTTAAATTCGTATTCATATTTCCCTAATTTGTTGAATCAATAAGGTCAAGAGAAAAAATGTACATTATCTGTGTCAGTAGATACATCTTCATTCATCCAACAATGTTTTTCTTCAATTGTATTATTTATGTTATCATTCTCATTAAACTCTTCTTTAATGACTACATCTTCATTATGTGTTCGTTTATTACTTCTAAAAAACTTATCAAGTGCTCTCTCTTGAGATTTAATCAACTTTTCAACGTTTTCTTTCCCTTTTCTTTTGGCACATCCAAATTCAAATTTTCTTGTAGACGTAGTTATAAGTAAAGAGTAGTAGAACCTGATTGATGTGTCTAAATTAAAAATTCTCAAGTTTCTCCAAAAAGAAAGGATTCAACAGTGATAAATGACCTGCAAATATGTAGTTACAAATGATAAGAGCAAAGTCTCCATTTAACAAATAACTAAAAGGATAAAAAAAATAAAAATCTATTACAACAAATTAAAGGGGGCTTTGCTTCTATTTAAGTGGATGCAACCGCAATTACTAAACGAGCACTACAATCATGATGAACAGTTAATGAAAGTTTAGGGATGGAATATATTTCATTTTAGCCTAAAATAGTAGATTATTTTAAAAAATATTACAATTTTGAAAAGAAGAATTAGGGTTCAATTCTCCAATTTTTGATGCTATGATTGCACATCGACATCGATAACCTTTTTTGAGTAAATTTTTTAATATGGAAATCTTCAATATTACCTTAAAATTGCACGGCTTTAGGAAAACTTTTAAGGAATTTGATAAGGTTGATCTCCAACATAAGATTTTTTAACGTAAATATATTAACTAGGCCATGCAATTATAATCGAAAAAAAGTCGGAGGAGTCATTATTCTATTTAAAACTCGGCAGAATCGAACCAGTACGCCCAGTTCTAGACGGAACGCTCCTTTCTTGCCAGAAGATCACCTGGACCGGTTTTTATATATTCCGCCGCCGCAACGGAAATACCTAAAGCCTGAGTTGTCGTTTCTCTCCCAAGAATCATTGGCCCCAAGACTCCTCCTTCATCTGAGCTCCTCCGAGTCATCTTTTCGATCCATTGTAACCCAAACCCGGTAACCTGCCATGGCACACGCTCGAGATCCGAATAGCGACGAAAATGATTCAAATCGCCGACTTTACAAT
>CAIGRL010291293.1:0-20453 GCA_903798325.1 Fraxinus xanthoxyloides
GTCCGCCCATGTTTCTACTTTAGTTTACATATAGATTTCAAAGTGCATGGTTTATTATCACATGAACAACAAATAATGTTATATACAACACTTTTTTTAAGTGATATCAAGCGTACTTTTTCTACATCTTTCATGACAACTAAGTTATTCTTCAAACTGTAACTAGCTTTAGTGTACAAGTGGATCCTTCGACTGTAAATATAAACAAGTAAAAGATCTCAAATCTTCGGGGGGAAAAAAAAGTTAAGTTATATCGCAAAAATTAGCAATCGAGCAATACATGTGCCTAAAAAAACTTCGATTGTGCTACATGTATATAATATGTTTATATAATGATTTACATACGGTATTGGTTTAGCTTGTCGGATTGGTTTAGAATTGTTGCACCATGTTCTCTAAAAGCTTAAATTATTAACAAAAAAGAACTAATTTATTTACATTACATTTTAAAAATTCTAGTCCTCCGTACTTGTTCTTCCTGGCTCCGCCCCTGTACATACCCATGATATAGTGATATATAATTGGGTCAAAAATTATTCAACCAAAAAAAAAAAAATCCATCTCTTTTTTTTTTTTGGCATCTCATTTGTATATAGACCATTATGTAACTGTTTATATACAATTAACATTATTTAAAAAAACTTTAAGCTCTACACGATGAAACTAATTTAATTTATTTAAAGCGGTAGCAATGGGCCGAGACGTTAGCCCATCTACCCACGAGCTCGACTTGTCAACTCGTTCAAGCAGGAGCCGAGTTCAAACTTGAACCCAGCTCGTGCTCCAGCTCAGCTCACGAGTTCGAGTATTTTTTTTTTTATTTTTTGACTTTTTGTTCACTTTTTTATGAGCCCCACGATCTCGTAGGCCGTGCCCAAAAGCCATTCGGGAGCTCGATGCTCGGCACGCCGAACTAACCCTAGCTCAGTTTGAGCTCGTAGCTTTATCAAACTTTGACAAGTCAAGCCGACGAGATATTCGACCCTTTTCGCAGCCCTACTTATTTTGAATTGTGTAAATCCCACGAGACAATACCATTGGTTAAACATTTCAAAAAAGGTTGAACCCCAACCTTGAGGGCCTCCACCGTCCCGTCCCTTAAGTATTGTGGATGAGGTAAATCGCGATATGTGACTCAGTATGTCAGTGTACAAGAATTGTCATATTGGAGGAGGTAAAATTTCACACTCGCCACTTGTCCAACAAAATCTGGCATATCTTTGTCACATTTATAGTAAATGCCGGAAATGGCCTTTTCACTATTGCTGTGGGAAATCAAATGCATGCAATTGAGTCTTTTCAAGTGTAAAATCAAGGGTAAAAAGGGAATCACAATTAAGAGGGGAAATAGAAATCGTGCAATGTCAGTGATGAAATCAAGTGTGGGCCAGTTTGCTTTGTATTTTATTGAGATTTTGAATTTTCGAAGTTACGGAATTGCTAATAATCTGCATTTTGAGAACCATCACACCGGCTAAATTTTTTATTTTTTCCCCCCCTTTGAAATTGCTAATAGTGTAATGTTACATGTACACGTAAAGTTTCAAAGAATTCATAAAAAGGGACACTTGAGACAGTCATGCGAGTTCAACTTATGAACGAAAATGTCTATAATTTTTGTGTCAGGCCAAAATAGTAGCCCCATTCGACCCCGAGCCTAAATACTTATAGACAGAACATGATTTGTTTTACACTTCTATGTATCGACTCAAATGTCCTGGAAATGGTGAATAGAATATTCTTGTAATTTGAAATGTTCAACTCGATCCACTATTATTACTGTAAGGTAGAATGCCTCAGCATGAAAGTGACAAAAAATTGAGCACAAGTGTACGGATTCTTGTATTTATGCATGAAAATTTAGTGGTAGCAATAAATCATCATGACTGTTTGTATCATTGTTGGGATATATCGTTTTTCTTGGGCCCAATTGTTGCTTCAAGGCATCAAACTAGAAAGCATTTATGATTAGGTCAAAAACAGCCATTACCCTTTCCGGCTTATCCTATTCACTCTACTTGCGTGTGTAAAACAAGTCGAGTCGAATTGTATCAAGTAGAATGGATTATTCGACGAACAATTTATTTTTTTTTTTTGTTTTTTTTCCTTATTTTTTAATAAAAGATGTAGAACAGATGATTGAATGGATTGAAGAATTGGATCGAAAAGGGAAAGATGTAATAGCGTAGGTATGGCGTTAGAGTTCTAATTTGGACCCATAATATCAATCTAGAAAGAAAACGATGAGACGAGTAGAACTTACTATATTGTTGTGACATAACTTACTACTTTGTTGTGACATATGATGGATTTTAACCATCCAAATTCATTTAGGAGTCCGAAACTACTTTCAAAGTTTTAGTTCTATTTTTGTTTTATTTTGAATTCTTTGCAATTTTACCCCCCCGTGTGACCCACATTAAATTTCTCATTCTCATTCTTCTACTCATTTTCAACAACACATTCTTCAATAAAATAATATTTTCCATCACATCAATAACTTTTCCTTCTATTTCAACCATACGTTCTCCATCAATCTACTATTCCAAAATACATTCTTCCAAAATTAATCGTTTTTTATCATCTTACATTGATAAATTTTTGTGATGGATTCCAAAAATTGTGCTTTTAAAGTTTTCGCTTGAATTCCTTATTTCACGTTGCTTCAGTAAATTCTTCTGTGAAAAAAAATCGTAACGGCCACGCATCTAGACCTCCAGATTCTCTAATTTGACGAAAGTGGGTGATCGGGATCATTTAACTCAGCTGCAACTCTCTATTGGTTCGNTCTGTTTGGTACACATTAAAATTTTCATTCTCATTCTTCTACTCATTTTCAACCACACGTTCTTTAATAAAATAATATTTTCCATCACATCAATAACTTTTCCTTCTATTTCAACCATACGTTCTCCATCAATCTACTATTCCAAAATACATTCTTCCAAAATTAATCGTTTTTTATCATCTTACATTGATAAATTTTTGTGATGGATTCCAAAAATTGTGCTTTTAAAGTTTTCGCTTGAATTCCTTATTTCGCGTTGCGTCAGTAAATTCTTTTGTGAAAAAAATTGTAACGGCCACGCATCTAGACCTCCAGCTTCTCAAATTTGATGAAAGTGGGTGATCGGGATCATTTAACTCAGCTGCAACTCTCTATTGGTTCGTCATAAATCACTGAGAAAAATGAAATGGATAGTAAAGAAGAACAATTAAGAATGGCCATGGCAGAAAATGTTTATGCTACAGAGGCAAGGCAACAGGCCAAGAGGCAGTTCAAATTGGCAGAAAAGGATTGCTAATTCTGAGTGAATTAGCTCAGGCCTTGAAACATCACGCTCAAATTATGTTTATTCATTATTAATAAAACGTACCATAATTTGTTTTCTTAGAGCCCATATTACAAGTTGTAACAATCATGTAGACATAGAGTTTCTTTTTCTGTTTTTTCCCCTCATTTTCTTGACATTTAAGATGCCATTTCATAAATCTGGAGTCAGATTACAAGAAAATCCATAGCAACCAGATCCACTTCCTAATATAATTTTCATTAAATTTCACATTAATATTGAGGCCCTGTTTGGTACTGATTAAAATCAGATTTTAATATAAATTAAAGTTAAACAATCAATATTAACCACATCGTGCTCAGCCGGGACAGGAGATCAGTTCTACGTATACTTATAGTTGGTACTTTTATATATTATCCGGTCTACACTCAATTTTTGTTGGTGTTAGATTTTCTATTTGGAGTATTTGAAGACATATGTTGGCTAAGGTGGTCAGAAATGAAGGTGGCCCCTTCACGCGCAGGCAATAAAAAATGGTCACCATGAAATTATTGCAAAACATAACAGTTGTAGCCCTAATATTTCCAGCGCAGTTCTGCAAAAGCATATAAATGTTAATGAAGAATTTATTAATAGCATGGTTTTCAGCACCACAGTTTTAATTGCTGATGCTGGAGTCGTCCCTCTCAGACAAACTCAATTCAAAATGATAAAATATGAAGGAAGAATGAATTTGTGTATATAGTCCATTGAATAACTAGTACCCATAAAAATACATCCTAGCTATCTATAAATATTGTTGACGCCGAAAAACGTAGCGCCAACGTGGACAAAAGATACCGAGCCCACTCAAGCCAACCTAAGCAAATTTCGTGGCGTTTCAACCGGTGAACTAGTGGGAGTAGGGTAACACGTGAACACAAGCGATGCTTCACAGCGTGAAACAAAAAATGTTCCAACGCTGACGGTAATGACTAAAGTGACTGCGCTAACAAACAATCACCAACCAAAATATAAATAATCTAATATCCAAACTAACAATAATAGATCGAGAAATAATGTATATTGAGAATGCTCTTGTATATTATCTCTCTTTATGTTCAAAGAACTTTTTATATACAAAGACCACCTATTTATACGTGGTGACCGTTGGATTAAAATCACGTGGCCTCATTCTCTTGACTAAAGCCTCACATCACTAAATCTGTCATACATTAAATATATTGATAACGAGTCAGTCGCCCTATACAATAAGCTGACATACCTGACATTCTTTCTTACATACTTCTTATCAATAATTCCTAAAGATTGTATGCATATGTTGAAATAGACAATTTCAGCTTCAGGGACGTCGAATGGACTAAGGGCATCATATTGGTGGTCTTTGATGCAGAGAACCTTGACATGATAGTAGCTTCGGCCATTCACGCAGTGCTTCGGCACAATAACTTCAGTTGTTTACTTGATCTTTTTACATTTGACCTGACTCTTTGTTGACTTTTATTTTCACGGGGATTGCTACGTGGCTTTTTGACTTGAGCCTTGGTGGTGAGGCATAACAAATATGGTTAGGAAATATGACAAAATATCTCTTCAATCTTAATATCCCTTGAAACTCGAGACAAAGTAGTAGAGACAATCTTGAGTTGGGAAATAAGATCTCGAAAACTTCCAAGTAAAGAAGCAAGTCGCAAGTTGCACCGTACCATTACTAATGTGTTGTTGACTCACAAAATAACGAACTGTCTCATAAATTTCTTGCGTTCTTGAAAGACGTCAGTATGAGCAATCTGAATGGCACTCCAATTATCAAAATAAAGAGCGGTAGCACCCTGATCCGAAATAGCCATAACCAACGAAGCCATATAAGCTAATCAGTATTAACAAAATAGCTTGATACTCAGCTTCAATACTAGAACGAGAGACTACAATTTGTTTCTTACCGTGTTAAGAAGTAGGGGAATTGCCTAAAAAATAAAAAAATAAAAAACCCAGTAATAGAGCATCTCTTTGTAGGATCATCAGCCCAATTAGAGTTACAGTATGAAGTTACAAAGATGAGTGATGAAATGAGAAGGTTCGTCAAAAATCATTGAGAAAAATGAAATGGATAGTAAAGAAGAACAATTAAAAATGGCCATGGCAGAAAGTGTTAATGATGCAGAGGCAAGGCAAAAGGCCAAGAGGCAGTTTGAATTGGCAGAAAAGGATTGCTAATGCTAAGCGAATTAGGGCGCAGGCAGAATTAGAGAAAGCTCAGGCCTTGAAACATCATGCCGACAAAGCAAATTAATGTCACCTTCTTTGGACGGTATAAATTTTTCTCGCATAAAAGTTTATACTGTGTTTATTCATTATTAATAAAACGTACCACATTGAGTGGTTAAAAAAAAAAAAAAAAAACACCAAAGAAGAAAATAAAAGGAGAAATATTTATTGGGAGAGGAACTCAATTTACAACTATATCCTCGATGAAAATTGAAAATTTTGAGCATGTCCTCCCTCTTTCTACCAGTGTTTGACACTCATTTTAGTAGAAAAATATGTTTTTGAATAGTGATTGATGGAAGAATATGTGGTTAAAAAGTAAGAAGAATTTTTAAATTTATGTGTAATATTATTTTATTGATAGAATGTGTGATTAAAATAAAGGAGGAAAAAAAAATGAGAAAAAATGGGCGCTGAACGGAGGCATAATATCCCCTCCCCCTCCAACTGTCCAAAACAAAGGGTAGTCATAGAATCCCATAAACAGTGACAACATCAAATTGAGCAACTTCCTATCCAAACAAAACTGCCTTCTTACATTCTGTGTCTCACATTTTTTTCCATAATTTGTACAGATAATTAAAAAATCCCACAGTTAATGTCTCAATAATATACCATTACACCGTTTCTTGGAGTAGAGAGAAAATGGCAGTTTCCACAGTGTACACAGTTCAATCTCTCAGCTCTACTTGTTCAATCTCAAAACCCACAAAATCTCACCTAGGATTCAACCAAAAACAGCTAGTTTTCTTCAAGAAAACCACCACCACAGTAATAAAATGCTCCGCCGGGGACACGGTGGTGATTGGCTTAGCTGCAGACTCTGGCTGTGGAAAAAGCACCTTCATGCGGCGGTTGACGAGTGTCTTCGGCGGCGCGGCGGAGCCACCCAAGGGCGGCAACCCTGACTCAAACACTCTGATTAGTGACACCACTACTGTGATTTGTTTGGACGATTATCATTCACTGGATAGAACTGGGAGAAAAGAGAAGGGAGTTACTGCACTTGATCCAAGAGCAAATAATTTTGATCTTATGTACGAACAGGTTAAGGCGATTAAAAATGGTGTTGCTGTGGAGAAACCTATCTATAATCATGTCACCGGTTTAATTGACCCTCCTGAGTTGATCAAGCCTCCCAAGATTTTTGTTATTGAAGGATTGCACCCAATGTAAGTATTGTTTTGCATAAGTAGATTCTATTGTTCGCATTCTGATATAAGGTCCCACGCGTACAAGTTTTATAAATAAACGACAACAATATTATAAGACTGATAAGCATCAATTGGCAACAATGTTAACTAAGGTAAATTACTTATTATGAAAGTGTGTTTATTTTCCTTTTAAAGTTGATCAATTATGAAATTATTTATTGTATTAAGCAAAACCTTCTAGGCTTATCCAAATTTGCACTATTGAATCGCTTGCTTGAGCTCTTAGAGAGCGTCGAATGCATTTTCGGTAAGCTGGATTAAATAAGATAAAAAATGACAATGATTTCTTTTTTATATAATTTTTCTTTTGTGGTATTTATAATTTTATGAAATATGCTTTAATGCTCTAAAAATAGGTTGATTATCTACTAATATTCTTGCATTTAAAGAGGGAGTAGATCATGTTATACTTCAATTTTTCTTGATCATTAATTTTTATAGTTATTTTGAAATAAAATATGAATGGTTAATGTTAAGGGATAAAACTTCACGTCGAATAAAAATGAAAACATAGACCGTTTTATAATAGTTTGTGTTACTCCCTCAATAAGGTTGACCTTTTAAGATGGAACTTAAAAATGAAAACATAGACCAATTTAAAGTATTTGGACTATTGCTCTTAATAAAGTTGATATTGTAAGATGGAATTCAATGCTTAGCCGTTAACCTTAATTGCAAGGTTAAGGAATTAAGATTAAGTATAGTAATATCTTCCGTTGACCCACGTGTCATGCTACGAGTCGAGCACACCTTTTGTCTGAATTATTCATTATTTTCATCTAGGTTAAAATTATTTTTTTCTTTTTCAAAATAAAATAAACATAATTGCACCCTTTATTTTATTCTCCCAATATAGAGGCCAAAAGATAAAGAGTAATAATTATATTTTTCACTTTTCTCCTCTACCAGGACTTGACTTTTGCAGCGAGGTTGATGAGGCTTAGTTCTCTCGGGGCAAAATTTTAATGTTTTTCAGTATAATGGATAGATGGATTATATAAATGGTATTATAACGAACCATTTTAAGGAAACATGGAGACTTGAGTTAGGATTTTTTCATTATAGTGAAACTACATGTGAATTGCATACTCATTTTTGTATTTTCTTGTGTTTCTTCTTGTTATTGCTCTCGGGAACAAATGTTTTATTCATAGCGAGTTCAATTAAGATCAAATATATCCACAATAAAATCAAACTCGTGATGACGATTTTTTTTTTTTATTTGGACGCATAGGTACGATGCCCGAGTGAGAGAACTCTTGGACTTCAGTATCTATTTGGACATTAGCAACGAGGTTAAATTCGCATGGAAAATTCAGGTAATTTGACTTCATAGAATATGAAGTTGAAACCACCGATTACTCAATCTTATTTTTTGTTTTCCTGGGAAACTGGGGAAATGCTTTGAGTTTCAATATGATTGTAATTATGTTTCAAAAAGTCGATATCGAGGTCGAGAAGGAATTTTGAAATTCAACCCTTTGATAGGATAATAATCATTTTTTTGTCATTGAGGCGGCTAAACTCAATCATCGTGAATTTTCCAAATGCAGAGGGACATGGCTGAGAGAGGACACAGTCTTGAAAGCATTAAAGCTAGTATTGAAGCAAGGAAGCCAGATTTTGATGCTTACATTGGTAATCCTTCTTTCCTAACTCCAAAGACACGCACGTACAGACATAGATGTAGACACGCGTTGAACTGTGGTTATTGCCTAGACCTCAGATCGGCATCTGCAATAAGGCCTATGGACATTAGTCCCCAAGGAGAGTTTTTTTATTAGAGGGATATAAAAACTTGGTTTCCAAGCCATTGTATCTGCCTTCGCAGTAGCTTAAACCCTTATATATTGATTGCTTGATGTGGGATTTTTATACTTAGCAAGGGAATACATTCACCATTGATACATGTACGAAGTTGTCCTAAAGTCCTACTATATGCCTTTTTGTGGCTAGAAAGGTGTGAGCGGGTAATCTACACGTTTTGCTCTTGTTAAAATTAGAGATTAGGGCTTAATTCGTGACAATGCAGACATCCAAATGTGCACTTATTCAATAAAGTCGAATTTTGATTTCTCTTTCATTGTGCAGATCCACAAAAGCAATATGCAGATGCAGTCATTGAAGTGTTGCCAACACAACTAATTCCTGATGACAATGAAGGGAAGGTCTTAAGAGTAAGATTGATAATGAAAGAAGGGGTGAAATATTTCAACCCTGTTTACCTCTTTGATGAAGGTTCCACCATTTCATGGATACCTTGTGGAAGGAAGTTGACATGTTCTTATCCTGGCATCAAATTCTCTTACGGCCCCGAAACGTACTTCGGGCACGAGGTATGCCTAATTCGATACTCCAATCTCATCAAACTGATCGTTGTGGTTTTGTATGTATTGAACAAAATGGAAAGTAGGATTGAGCAAGAATCAAGTAAAATGTTCGTAAACTTAGTGAACAACATAAAGAGGGAACGTCTATATGACGAGCAATCGAGCTCTAGATCTTGGAAACTCGAACTGCATTTGTAGATAGAAAGGGACTTATTCTCTAATCAACTGAAGAACGTGTTTGTCTAAACTCAAGAAAAAATAAAGTTATCATTTAACTTTTTTCTCTAAGCATGTTTGAATACTCAAGTTTAACTGACTTATTGGGCATAATTCCTTGACTGCTCATTTCCTTCGTTTTATGCAGGTGTCGGTGTTGGAGATGGACGGGCAGTTCGACAGACTAGATGAACTGATCTACGTAGAAAGCCATCTGAGCAACATTTCGTCCAAGTTCTATGGAGAAGTCACACAACAAATATTGAAGCATGCGGATTTCCCGGGCAGCAACAATGGCACGGGACTCTTCCAAACTATCGTTGGTTTGAAAATCAGAGACCTCTATGAGCAGATAGTTGCTAGCAAAAGTGGAGCTCCATTGGAAGCTACAAAGACATAAGAGATGCCTATGGCGCATGTTTGGTAAGGTGCAATTGGAGACTGTGATGAATGGGATTCTAAATTATTTTCCTTCTTTAATATTGTCCAATATTATGTAATCCACCGACCAAAAATGTCGAAGCGCACTTGAGAGAGACTAAATCGTGTAAAAAATTTCTCCTCGTTCAATAACATTTTTCCTGAATATTTTCTCTAGATTTTTCCTATTTAGACAAATCCTTGTAAACTGAGAAGTTCACCATTATGTATTTATTTTCAGTTTATTCCATACGCCTCAAAAATTGATTGTTTAAATTTTATTAAATTCTTTTTTTTTTTCGCACATTTCGTAGAATCACAACTTTTATGTACTTTAATCTTACATTGCTTGAGACGTTTTATGTATAACCCATTCTAATTTTCGACAAACATACACTTAGAAAAGCCCAATTGGTTTTAAGAAAGGACGATAAAGGGGTTTGAAAAACACACCCTTCTTCTTCAAGCCTCCATGTGAAATTGAAAGGTAATAGTTGAAGTTGGTGGTGTCACCATTCACTTTTGTCTTGAATAGGGGATTCTTAATATTAACTTTGACCTCAACCTTTTAATCTTTCCGAACAAGCACTTAGTTTCAAATTTTACTATTCTCATTTGTTATTCCTCAAATTAATGACAATTGTTTAATTCAGTCAACAAATCTTCCACGTAGTAGCAAGTGGCATGGGAACTTTTGTATTGCCATTTCTATTTTTAAGGTATCAAGTAATATAACATTGAAGATTAGATGCGATATGGTCATCAGTTGAGCAATCTCCTTCGATTTTATGGTCAATAGGTGATAGAAGTAATAAAATTTAAAATTTAATTGAAGTTTACTGATCAATTGAAACAAATTAAACTTTAGTAATCCAATTGAATTTTTGGTGAAGGGTCAATGGTTGCAGATGAAATTTTATATAATTAATAACTATTTAAATTATAAACAAATCTTGAGTGTATTTTCTCTGACTGATATAAGTGTGACTATTGTAGATCATATATAAATTTACAAATGTAAACTTTTGGTTTTGAACATGAGATCTTTGCATTGATGTATTGATTCATAATAATGAGAAATTTGAATATGTAAATTCATAATCTCTATAGTCTAATATTTTAGATGAAGGAAGTAAATAAAAGTTTTGAGTTCTAGTTTCGTTGCTTCGTCTTTAATAAGAAAATAAATCAGCATTTACACTAGTGGGTTGAAGATTAAATTTAAATTATCTCTAATAATTTAAGTTTTTAAATGAGCTAGTTTTACGATATAGACTAATGGTGTTAAAAGTCTCAATGACTGCTTACTTTCAACATCTCCCGAGGCTTGAAAATTCGACGTGATAATTGAAATTGTTAATTGTTCCAAAAAGTAACGGATAAAAAAAAACAACTTTGAAAGTAAATTAACTATTAGAAAAGCAACAATTGTTAAGAGTTTTCATTCAAAAAATACAGTGACAGTTATAAGTTAAGGTAATCGAGAACACGACATGTTAGAAAGGCTGGAAACTGTCCCTTCCTTAAGTTCTCACATTTCCTCAGTGCATTAAAGATTTCCATATTTAGGAAGTGTTGTTTTTCATCTGATTTTTTAAAAAAGAATTGATTGACTGAAAAGAGATGGTTAAATAGTTTGACTCGTTGAGAAAAGGGATTGATAGTGTTACTCATATAAATAATCGTAAAATAAATACTTCACGTGGCAAACGCACGAGCTCACATGTGGCGTAGCGTTGCGAGCGACTTGGTTCTATGCATGCCAAGGTAGGTTGACCAATCCCCTTCTAACAGAGACCCTCAATACGAACTCATTCTTGGCAAGGGAACAGCCAACCAACAGCAGATCCTATGAAATGATTGATAAGACAACACGCTGCCAATAGTTGTTTTACGGATCGGAGGTTTGGCTCCTGAGGTACAACGCCTCAATGCCGCCTTCCCCTCATTCTTAAGTCTGTAAGCCTGAACAACTGACATACACGCATATTATGAGTAGAATGTTAGGAAGAATACATGCATATGATCATATAATTAGTGCACTATTTGATAAAATATGTCTCGCGCCTAACTGTTAGAATCCTTGCCGCGTCCAATAGGGATATAAGCATTCTCACTGCGTGACATTCTCCCTCATTTGAAATCGTTTACATCCTCGTAGCGAGAAGTGAGTTTCTCATAAACATGCATCCGTCTCATTGCAAGAATAATAACGACACCACTCAATATGGAAAGCATTCACAAACCTGCAGTAGCTCGTGCTTACCGCCTTCGACACCAACCTTCACCCTTTGCCTCTCGAGCATTGGTTCCTCGGGTGGATGACCTCCAAACCGCAACGCCTCAACGCATGTCAAATAATTGAGTCTTGCAATGTGTGCTCCTTGAAAACTCCTTGAAAGGTGCCCAGGCAATTGCGCAATGCTGTCTTTTTTCATCATTATTGCCCACAGCTTCATTCGTCATGTTTCGCTAGCTTGCCGACATGATCTATGACCCAAAATCTTTTCTCTGCAAGAACACACGACATTGTCCCATAACAACACCGCACGCTCGAGCAGACCCGCTATGATATCAACTTTTACGGATCGCAAGTTTGACTCCCAAGGTATAACGCCTCAAGGTCGCCTTCCCCTCATTCTTAGGCCGGCAAGCCCGAACTGGCATACACACACGTTATGAGTAAGATGTTAGGGAGAATATCATCCGACAGATCTCATTCGCCTTGCATTGGGTATAAAAAGCCCACATTTAGTATCAGAGGGGGCTAATGCATGTTGACATTTTCAAAGTAAACCTAAATTCTCTCTACTACACTCAACGACCAACCCCGTTTTTAGGCACCAAACAATTATAACAACTTATTAAATATTTTGGATCATTCCCTTCATTGATTCACCTTAGAAACGGGTGATTTGAGTCACAAACGTATTGGAATTTAAGCTCACGTGGATGCTTGTTTCTACTTATCTGTTGAGCATGTCATCAGACCATTTTTTGAGGTCAACAGATAGAATATGAATAATGTTTGGTATAAGATCATTGTGAAATTAGGATACTCAATTTCCATCTCCAAAATTGAATCTAAGATTAGTTTTTGAATTCTTAGTTCAGTCATTGGTTTCGCTCATTAGCTCAAGAATGGAGCGTGAAAGCATGCAACTCTAGTAAAAAGTTCAAATACCTAATCATTCACGCTACAAGGAAAACTTTTCATGGTTGATTGAATATTTATAATGCAAGTTTAAACATCTAAACAAATCACGCTACAAGGAAAACTTTTCGTGGTTGATCGAATAATAATAATGCAAGTTTAAATATCTAAACAAATCTTGCTTTTGTAAGAAATTAATAAACATTTTGTTCGTATTTAAATTCTACGAGCCAATTTTCCAACGGCTATTGTAGGGGCATAAGTAGTGATGGGTTTCTTTGACTAGTTTGAAAGAGATTATTTGAAGTGAAAAAAAAAATTGATATTTTGAAAATGTGTGATTAAAAAAAGTAAAGAAAAATTATAGATCTCGTTCGAATTATTTTATTAGGAGAATGTGCAAAAAAGATTTTTTCGATAAATTATGTCAAACGCATGCTTTAATTATTCATGATTTAATGTATTAAAATCAGTGTTCTAAAACACAAATCTAAATGCGAAGTGTGGGCGAAATGGCACACCTTGAAAGTGAGTGGGATATTAAGCGGGTCAATTGCCAAGTTGACCGTTTAATGTGCTCCTAGGCACTCTTTATTAATTTTACATTAATATTTTTTTTTACTTTAGTTTTAAATTTTTAAATGACTTTATTTGTACAGAAGTAAAAAATAGCATGATTGACATGATTTTTGAAAAATCAAAATGAACTTTCGAGACCCAAAAGCTACTTTTGGACCGTTTGACTAATTTTAAGGAAACATTTTTACTAGTTAGAAAAACTTTTAAAGAAATTTGGTTCAATATAACTTCTTTCTAAAAATATTTACGGAATTTGATTTTTTTAAAATTATTTTTCAAACAAAATTAAGATAACTTTCTCCAAAAAATCTTATGCAAGAAACAAAAGCAAAAGTCATATCAAACAGGTCCTAATTTTATGAAAACGCTTCTCATTGTTAAAAGAGTTTTTAGAGGAAGTTAGTTCAATGTGACTTCCTTTAAAAGTACTCTTCAAATTAAAAATTCTTTTAAAAATTTGTTTTCAAACAAAATTTAAGATAACTTCTTTCAAAACTCTTTATTGGAAGCAAAAACCATGTCAACGAAACCTAAGTATGACTTGTCTAGTTAAAAAATGAAACTAAGAAAAATAGTCAAAATTTTGCATTTTAAAAACTTAAAAATTGAATAATTGATTAGTTCTAAAAATTAAATATAACTTATGTTGGGCCCCCATTTTTATTTTTATTTTTTGGAAAACTTGGGGCTCGTTTGATTTGTGTTTCAATTTAAATTTTGAGTTCATTTCGATTTTTTGTTTCGTGAGCCTATATTAAGATTACTAAAAATGCATTTGATTTATTATGTTAAAAAATTACTTCTCAAAACACAATACTAGAAAACAAGTTTGGGTTGAAATTTTGAAAAATTATTTTATGACATTTTATTCCATAAAATTTGATTATTCAATAAATATATAACAATTTTATGTTATTATATTATTAAACAATATATACATTTTAAACTTGATTAATCTTACAATATTTTTTTCTTGTTTCAAAAGTAAAATAAAAATAAAAAAATCAATTGAGTCGAAAATATAGAAAATAAAAATAAAAACCACTAACGTGGATTGAGATATTTTATCTGTGTTCGTTTAATTTTTTTTTTTTTTAGAATTCTTATACTAATAATCATTAAGAACTTAAACTATTTTTATTTTTGATAATTTGAGCCAAAATATAGAAAATTAAAATTAAAATCAAAATCACTAACGTGGATTGAGATGTTTCATCTGTGTTCGTTTATTTTTTATTTTTTGAATTTTTATGTTAATAATCATTAAGAACTTGATCTATTTTTTTTTTAAAATTTTATTCTCAAATTTTTATTTCTTACTTTTTAGAATTTATCAATTTTTTTTTGTGAATTTTTTTTTTGTTAATTTATTTTTTTAGTTATAAGATTTTTTTTGTTAGATTTATATTTTTATATTTTAAAAATTTAATTTAAACGCTTATTTTCCATATTTTAGTATTCTTGCTGAAGAGCAACGCCTTTTCGGTTCAAGCTCTCATTCTCTCTCCTCTGTTGCCGCCTCTCTGTATTTAATGGCAACATTCTTGAAAACCCACGTAAACTTCCAAGAACACCAAATCACTGCCGAAATCCATGAAACCACCCAAATCCGCCACCAAAGCAGCCGCCACCCGCCGTGGTATTCACCAGAAACTGGAATATACAAAAGCAAATACCCCTCCATTGAATTGCCGTCGGACCCTTTTCTTGATGTGGTGTCATTTATTTTGTCCCAGAAGCATAATGGAATCACTGCTTTTATTGATTCTTCATCTGGGTTTTCAGTTTCTTATTCTCTGTTTTTCTCATTGGTGAAATCCATGGCCAGTGGACTACACCAATTAGGTGTAAAAAAAGGTGATGTAATCTTGATTTTGCTGCCAAATTCTATTTACTTCCCTGTAATCTTCTTGGGTGCTTTGAGTTTAGGTGCAATTGTGACTCCAATGAATCCATTGAGTAATTCGTTAGAGATAAAAAGGCAGGTTCTTGATTTAAATCCAAGATTTGCGTTTTCAGTTCCTAATAAAGTGGATGAATTGAGAATTGCATTAAGAAGTTGTTCTGTAATTGAGGTTCCAGATTATGTAAATTTTGATAGAATCCCAAGTGAAAGTGATTATCTTCACAAGCTTATTTTCAGTGATCCACTTATGGCTCCAAGGCCTAAAATTAAGCAGCAGGACACTGCTGCGATTTTGTATTCATCAGGCACTACTGGAAGTGTTAAGGGTGTTGTGTTAACACATAGGAATTTTATAGCCATGATGGAACATTTTGTAAGATTTGAATCTTCGCAGTATGATTATCCGAGCACAAGAAATATCTACTTGGCTACTGTCCCAATGTTCCATATTTATGGACTTTCCCAATTTGTTATGGGATTATTGTCATTGGGTACTACTGTTGTTGTGATGAAGAAATTCAATGCTGATGAGATGGTAAGAGCTATAGATGGATACGGTGTAACTCATTTTCCTACTGTGCCGCCTTTATTGATGGCATTAATAAGGAAAGTCAAGAGTTCTCGAGGCAATAGTTTTAGGAGCTTGAAACAGGTTTCGTGTGGTGCAGCTTCATTGAGCATGAAATCCATAGAGGACTTTATTCATACTCTCCCTCATGTTGATCTCATTCAGGTACTCGTTTGAGTATAATGTTAAGCAGATTTAGGCTTTTAGCTTGCATGTTGTGATCTTATTTATGTGGTGGTGGCTTATCCAAAATCTTGTTTTTTAGTTTTGTTAGATGCAATCTAGTAAAGGAAAATAAGAAATGAATTTCTTCATTTGGATATGACTTGATTTTTATGCATATGCTAACCATGCTTTTGAAATATATTTCATCCTTGATATTCAGTAAGAACATACAAGGTTGAAGCGTGTCTGGAAGTTGTTTATAATAGGTTCAGTTTAAAAATAAATAGAAATGAGTAGTGGATAAGTGTGTACTACTCGTAGGCCCCACAAAATACGTGAATAAAAAATGGTTTGACCGATCATAAATCGGCGCCAAACAAGGGCAAATCAATCTATTTCTTCAATTTTCTTGTATTCTTTTGGACTAAAAAAAAAGTAAAAAAAAATCATGCATGATTGCAGATAATAGTAGCCATTAAATACCATAGAAAGCATGGCAGATGATAACACTTATTATTCACTTTTCTACCATAAATTATCTACCCTATAGTTTGTAGCTACAAGTGTTATGGTATTATTCTTGTCAAATGATTATTTTGCTGTCAGGGCTATGGTTTGACAGAATCAACTGCTGTAGGAACTCGTGGCTACAATACCGTTAAGTTTCGTAAATATTCTTCTGTAGGACTTCTGGCGCCAAATGCACAAGCTAAAGTGGTGGATTGGGTCACTGGTTCTTGTTTACCACCAGGAAGCATTGGTGAACTTTGGTTACATACACCTGGTGTCATGAAAGGTAATTAATTTCTCCAAGTGTCGTGTGGTTATCACCTATATACCTTGAAATCTAGGGCTTCTATTTTAAGTGTACTTCTCTTTCAGTAATATACATATTGATGGACTATTTTTTGCATTTTAAACTGTAATTTTTTTTCCATAAATATTTGAGACATACCCCGATTTCCTACTATTTTTGGCTGAAGTAAATTTTTTAGGATAAAGATATCAGTAAATTTTTTAAGATAAAGACAAAATCTCAATCTAGAATTTCAAAATTTGCACTTACATTACAGAATACTTGAATAATGTTGCGGCGACTACGGCCACAATCGATGAAGATGGTTGGCTACATACAGGGGATATTGTTTATTTTGATCAAGAAGGATACTTATATGTACTTGACCGTTTGAAAGAAGTCATCAAGTACAAGGGCTTCCAGGTATACAATATATGTACATAGTTGATTTCTTCTCCATTTCCAGTTATTCTTGGATTATAAATAACTGTTTTTTGTTTAATGAAGATGTCTTTTTCCTTGCATAATCATAAAGTCGCAAATCAATTGTACTGAAATTGTTAATCCAAGTAGCTTCCGTCATTTTGCAGATTGCTCCTGCTGATTTAGAGTCAGTATTGTTGTCTCATCCCGAGGTGCTTGATGCAGCAGTAACAGCGTAAGTGTGGCCATTTTTTAATTCCTTTTTTTTTTTTTTTGTATTTTTCATTATTCTGCATTAATAGTTGATTTTTATTCTACAATTTCCTTTCCGTATACTATGTCAAGCTGGAGGGCACGTACATTAGCAATCTCTTCACACTTTTGTGTTTACTTGTAAAAAGTTAGTAGTGAATACAATTTGCTCATTGCTGGCAAATACTTCCTTTTGTTGCTATAGAAAATCTCTGAATCCTCTGCATCTCATAAAAATTACAAGTGTCTACTCTTCCTCTTTACCTCGGTATCAAAAAACAAAACAAACAAAATAAAATTACGACTATCTCAAAAATACCCCTACAGCTCTCTTTCTATGTCTGAAAAGGCTTTTTTGACATTTGAGGATAAATTCTTAAAATAGCTCTTATGTCAGGACTGCTCTACAAAATTATTTCTAGGTGCAATCTCTCAATCTTTGAACTATTTCCTCATTTGTACTCCCGTAACATTTGTATATCAAATTTTATAGAGCAAAGGACGAAGAAGCTGGAGAGATTCCCATTGCATTTGTAGTCCGGAAAGATGGGAGTTCACTCTCGGAGACAGTCCTAATGGACTATGTAGCTAAGCAGGTTATTATTTTATGATCTCTACTACAAGCATTTTTAGCAAAGCTTAACTTATAAATAAGCTGGTGAAATATATTATTTATCCACATATTTGGTAGGATCCATATATTATAAGCACTCAAACACTACCAAGCAAGCACTTTATCGCATTCTCATTTTCTTTAAAGTTATTGACGAATAGGGATCTTTTCTGATGTTTTTCGAGATTCCATTTCTGCTCATGAGCATTCTATTTTTGCAGGTTACACCATATAAGAAGGTGAGAAAGGTGTATTTCCGAGCCACAATACCAAGGTCTGCAGCTGGGAAGATTCTTCGAAGGGAGCTAAGGGCCTTACTAAATTCTAAATTGTAATGCCCTTCTCTTATGGTTAGGAAGACAAATTCTTCAGTTAGGCTATAGTTGGTTAAAGAAAGGAAATAATTTCATGCAGACAAGGAAAAGAGACAATATTGTTCCTTATTCTTTTGTACCATAATGTTACACAAGGCCATGACAACCTTGGCTTTGCCCAGACTCTTTTTAGTATAAATGCAGGCTTTTAAGAAGAACAGAGCATATTAATCCTAATATGAAACTTGTACCTTACAATCTATATATATTTGTTCAAATGTTGTATATGAATCAAAAAGTTAGGACTGGAATTGAGTTTCGATTTGAATAAGAAGAAAAAGAAAACCATTTTAAATACATATTACAGGAGAAAATGAATTAAAGAATAGAAATGGTCAAGTACGAAGTCCTTGATATCAAATTATTATTTTATATTTATTGTTGTGTTCTAAATGATTTTAAATAAAATTATTATTTTGTGTATTTAACGAAATTACTGATTTAGTAGGGATAAAAAATTTCTACCATTTAAATAAAATTATTAATTTATTGGACATTCATTTATTGAAATTTTACTACAATTCCATTTTATTGATATTTCGTCTTTTAGGACTCAACAATCAGTTTCTAAGAAAAATAGGAATTATTAATTTTTCGATAAATGAATAATTTATTTATTTATAGATTAATTTATATTTTATAACTTGTATTATATTTCGCCACAATACATGAAGAATTATTTATTTTTTTAAAACCATTGAATGTGATGTAATTTAAAATCTAATATGTGAGCACACAAAAAAAACACAGATATATACATTAAATATGAAATCTTAATGTAACCAATTGTAAAAAAAATAAAAAAAATAAAAAAAATAAAAAAAAAATCACTTTAATGAACAATTTACATGTAAAATAAAGCTAAACGTGAACAAAAAGATCCAAAAATTTTAAAATTTTTCTGGTGAAAAATTATACAAATCAAACACACTTAATTAACAATTTTCAAGCAATTATTTTCTCTGAAAATTCATTTTCTTTCCTCCCATTTTCTACCCTTACAATCAAACGGACCCTTACATGTAATATTTAAATTTTCTAATTTAAAAAGCAGGTATGAAGTTTATTTAACCAAAAATCAGATATTAATGGAATTATTATTAATATTATAAAATATGGAAGGGCGTCCAATGAGATTTATATGAAAACAATAAAGGCTTTTAAAGATCCTAATTTCAGGGTGTCATTTGTGAAGATGTCGAAGCAAGGTCACCTATCTTGGAACTACTTTGATATGATTGTTATTTTAATTTCTCTAGTATCTTGTTGTTTTAAATTGTAATGTTGAAGGTTAAAGTACTGTGTTATATTCACAGTTTCAAGTACTTTTTTAATCTTTCCTGGTGATGTTGTACTGCTTTCATCTATGAATTTATTGATGTTGTTGGTTGTAGAATTGATGTTAATTTTTTTTTTTAATTTCTCAATGCTTGATTGCTTTTTTTTTATTTGAATCAATGATGACTTATGATAATTATTGTAGATATATTTTGTTCACAGTATGGTCAGTGAATCAAATGTAGATGATAATGTGAGTACTGATGATTTCATTGATGAAAATTCGAGTGCCGATGATTTGTTGTTTATTGATGATTTTGACACAAATTTTGGATATTTAATGATGCTTAATTGCTTTATTTCCAACAAAGGAAGTACCATCGACATGTAACCTTGTAGAACATCATTGTTTACGGGAAAAATGTACTTGCTAGAAATTCTGAATGGACATCCAGATGTGTGCTATCTTAATTTTCGTATGCAAAAGCACGTTTTCTTGAATTTTTGTGATCAAATGTTGCTAAGTTTCTAGTGATTATATGGCACACTGCACAATACCGTATTATTGGTGATAAGTTTCAGCATTCCAATAACACGATACACA
>CAIGRL010291305.1:0-12085 GCA_903798325.1 Fraxinus xanthoxyloides
TTTTCAACAACACATTCTTCATTATAATAATATTTTTCATCACATCAATAATTTTTCTTTTTTTTTCAACCATACATTTCTCATCAATCTACTATTCCAAAATACATTATTCCAAAATAATATGGCTCAAACACACCCTAAAATTAATTGTTGGCTTTAACCTGAACTTTTTTTTGCTACTTTTCAAGCTTTCCCGAACAACTAAAAAACGAGAAACGAGAATATATTAAAATTTGGGATTTCGTCTCAAAATATAAATCTTGTTAAGACGAGTAATATAATACTTTATATATATTGATTAATATTTTTATACTATGGTGCTTATTTTCAAAGGATTATGAAGGCAATGCATCACATTACTGAATCAAAAGCGTACAAGTTACAACTTACAACCATACGAAAAGGATTATACTATGGATGAAGCAAAAGTGTTAACAGAATTGATGCATGGCTCTTGATATACTCATTCAGTCATTCTCTATATAGGGAGGCTTTAATCAATTCTAACAGTTTGCTTCTGAATCTCAATAAATTAGTTGACAAATTTCCCAAGGCAAATTGTCACTAATATAGCAGAAATGTAGATATTAAGGTAGTAAATATACTAAAGTATATAAAGGTGTTGTTTGACAAAGTTTTTGATAAAAAATTTTAGCAGATTTGATAAAAGTTAATGAAATATGTTGTTGAAAAGTTGATAAAAATTATAGATCCTAAAATGTATGATTAAACCCTGTTTGGTATACATTAAAATTTTCATTTTCATTATTCTACTCATTTTCAACAACACAATCTTCATTATAATAATATTTTTCGTCACATCAATAATTTTTCTTTTTTTTCTCAACCATACATTTCTCATCAATCTACTATTCCAAAATACATTATTCCAAAATAATATGGCTCAAACACACCTTAAAATTAATTGTTGGCTTTAACCTCAACTTTTTTTTGCTACTTTTCAAGCTTTCCTGAACAACTAAAAAACAAGAAACGAGAATATATTAAAATTTGGGATTTCGTCTCAAAATATAAATCTTGTTAAGACGAGTAATATAATACTTTATATATATTGATTAATATTTTTATACTATGGTGCTCATTTTCAAAGGATTGTGAAGGCAATGCATCACATTGCTGAATCAAAAGCGTACAAGTTACAACTTGCATTCAGCAGTTACAACCATACGAAAAGGATTATTCATTTGGATATATAATTTCACGAACTAAGATCATTAATTAATTTGGATCTTTTAATGTTGTCATCTCGACTATTTTCCAAAACGATGTGGAGAGAATTGAAAGTGAAAAAAAGTGTGATATCATTGAGTTTTACTAATTGCATTACTAAAATAGAAGCGTGCCACATTATGACGATGGTTGGTGAAAATGTCTCTCTCAAATCTGTCTACCTGCTTTCTATCACACCTGCATGTGATATATAATAAACTGCTAACAAACAATCTAAGTCAAATATACTATATACTTTGCACATTGTTAGATTGCATCTTATGTCGCACTTTTCTTAAAACGTCGTTAAATTTAAAACACTATTATCTCCAAACTCGTAAAATATTGTATACTAAACGTGCATTCGTTTTCGAAATTCATAAGGAAGTTCATAGTCAACATATTTGTTGGCAACCATCGTGGGAGGCATTGATTTGTCTTGTTAAATTGTTTTATAGTCCATTTGATTGCAAGAGTTGAATTTGGGTAGAAAGAAAATGAATTTCAGGAAATTGAATTGCCTAGAATTGTTTTCCTGAGAATTGTCAATTAATTGTGTTTGATTAGTTTTGAAAATGTTGAAATTTCGGATCTTTTCGTGTTCGTTTGACTTTATTTTTCATGGAAATTGTATATTAAAGAGAACTTTTTTTTACGATTTTCCATAGAATTTGTTTTCATTACCAAAAAAGAAAAGAAAAAGAAAGTTGGAAACCATTTTCCCACCACTTTGGTGGGAAAACCAATTCCACAAAATCATGGAAAAAGAGGACACATGGCGGGTGAGAGGAAAACATTTTTCATAGAAAATTTTGGCTATCAAATATGGCAAAAGTGAGAATTAAAATTTCAATTACATTTTCCATGAAAAATAATGGGCTATCAAACATGTTGAATTTCTAGTAGGAGATATTACTGGGGGGCAAATGGCAATTCTCTCCATTGGACCTCTTCTGGGTTGTGGCTTCGCCGCCATTGCATGTATAATGTGACTTATCCTACTGTATCGGAATAAAAGGACTTTAAAAAAAGAAATAAACTGCATCCAATCGAAAAAGTTAAAATGAAAATTTTGTTTGAATGCTTTTCCTTTTACTGGGTCACAAAAAGATGTCAAAATCGTTTGAATTGGATGATAAAAGATATTTTATATGCTTGTAACGTTGTTCCAATACATGATTATTTCGGTCGTTGAAGATTCAAAGTTTTTCCATGTTCTTTTTGACTTCAAGCCTCCCTACAGTGGGAATTAAAATCAAATTTTTATTTAATTTTGATGAAAGTTGATATAATATGTGATTGAAAAGTTGTGGATTCCATTAAATATGTAGTTAAAATTCATTATTGATTTTGACATACATGAAAATTTAGATTTTAATCCTAACCAAACAGGGGCTAAATATTTATTTGAACAAAATGGAGAAATTGATCTTAATTCTTAAGAAGGAATTCCTTGTGGTGGGTGATTTTGTACCCCAGTAAATGGGACAAGGCATATGGTGAATGTTTGCACGATACTTTAATAATCAAGCTCGACATATCAAGTTAATTAGACAGAGTGAATAACAAAAATAAATGTCTGAATCACACTTTAATAGTCGAGCTTGACATATCATACACAATTTTAAACTAAGGGTGTGTTTGACCCTTATTATTTTGGAAGAATGTATTATGAAATAGTAGATTGATGGAGAATATGTGGTTGAAAAAGAATGAACAATTATTGATGTGATGGAAATTATTATTTTATTGAAAAATGTGATTAAAAATGAGTAGAAGAATGAGAATGAAAATTTTAATGTGTATCAAACATTGACTAAATTAAACCTTTGTTTACCAACGGATTAAAATCAGATTTTTAGTAGATTTTGATAAAAATTAATGAAATTTGTGATTAAAATTATTTATTGATTTTGACTTAAATTAAAATTAAAAATTTATTTTCCTCCAAATAGGGCCTAAGTCTTGTATGATATTGTTGAAATTAAATTTTTAGTAAATTTTGATAAAAGTTGATGAAATATGTGATTAAAATATTGATGAAAATCGTGAATTCCATTGATTAAAAATAAGTTTTTAATAAATGAATGCAAAACAGGGAATAAAATTAGGAGAAGTAGACGCATTCTAGAAAAGAGTAGCAATGTTTGCATGTTACAGTTGTACGCACAACCAAAAATGTGTTTTCCCCATTTAGTCCCCATTATTCTACATTATAAAATGGGAAATAGTAGTTTTATGGAGAATATTATTTCATTAGAGAATGTGTGGTCGATAAGAAAAGTGAGAAAAATGAATGATACTTTAATGGAGAATAATGAGGCCAGCCAAACGGGGCTAGATTCGATTTCTTTGTTTGAAACAGGCTATCTTGTAATGCAAACGGCTAATTACCTACACTTTACATTCCATATGCTGATTTTTCTTATTTTCTTGTCTCATTTATATATATGGTTTTGTTTTTGTATTGAGAAAGTTTTTATTTTGTTCGTTTGCTAACATTTTCGTATTTAGAGGGTGTTTGACGATGATTAAAATTATATTTTTAGTGAATTGTGATAAAAAAATTTGAAATGTGTGGTTGAAAAGATCTGAGACTCATGAAAGATGTTATTAATATTGAATGTTTGACTTTAATTTAGATTTAAATTAGATTTAATACAGCCCAAACGAACACTTAATTTGATTATTTATAACCAATTTTTTTTTTCCCCTTAATCTTGAAATTGTATAGGTTTGTATTTACATGCTTATTGGAATCCTCTAATTTCCAAATACATACACACAATTTTCGAAGGGGGTAAAAAAAATTGTGTGCATGTATTTATTACCGTTATTTTTATATACTACTACTAGTTGTTGATAATTAAATGAGTGTAAACTAAAATTTCCTTTTTTGCAAAATTACTTATTCAATAACATTAAATGAAACTTTTTAAATCGTGTAAAAAAAAAAAATCAACTTATATAAATGAGACAAATGAGAGTATAAATTAGTGTGACATACGGACGGGTTTAGCCGCAGCCCATTAATTTTTTTTTGGTTGAAAAAAAAAAATTATGCTCGTGCAATTTTTTATTTTTTTTTACGTATTAGCCCGACTTATAATCCGATTCTGGATCCGTTTCTGGTGCGACACCACATCCTTTGGGAGGGCAAAATGTCCTATATGTACTCCAATAGAAAACAGAATCTAAAAATTTGAACAGCCTGAGAAGTAGACGATCAAATATGATTCCTAATAGGGAACAATCACTTAAAGCTATAAATGAGAGAGAACGAATGATTCATAACAGAACAGAGCTATGAACGCGTAGTTCCAAGAAAAAGAGGGAATGAATTCCTAACGACTCCATTAAAACCAGCCGAAAATAGATCATAATCTTGTTATCGTCTCCTCCATCTCCATGTCACCTCAGGTAACCCATTCATGTCTCCTGCATGATACTTATATACACACACTATGTCATATACATACACTTGGGTCTGTCTTCTTCAAACACACGTTCATTTATTGCGTTTAATTGAACTGTGTGTTTTTTGTTTGATTACGAGGAAATGCAGGGATTGGGGGACGAATATAGTTTTGATTCAAGACAGAGTAGGGAGTTTACTGGAAACCAAAGGTGGCGGGGTGGTGGCGGAATGGAGCACGAGATAGCGGACATGGAGGCCCAAACTCAGGTAGCCGCGGATAGAGAAAGTTCGGCAATCTTCAAGAAAGCGAAACGTCTCGTTTCATTGAAGGTTTATTTTCTGATTCATTTGACTTATTGCAATGCATTCATGCACTATAAATAATAAATACAACATAAAGGGTTTTGTCAATTGATTTCCCATGGGAGAATAATGTACTCCAAATTGGATGGGTTTTTTCTCAATAGAATTGGGCCTTAGTTTTCTTGAATTTTTTAACCCTAATTTAGTCTGGTAAAGGAAGTGATGAAATTTGGATTTAATTTGTGAATTTAACTTCAGTATACTCTATAACAGTTCGATGAATACATTTGCAGTTTGAGGATGTGGTCTACAAAATTAAAATCAAACAGGAGGGATGTCTGAAGAATTCAAAGTCGGAAGAGAAATTAATTTTGAAGGGTATAACAGGTATCGTGTTCCCCGGAGAATTGCTAGCCATGCTAGGTCCATCAGGCAGTGGCAAAACAACTCTACTGACAGCACTGGGAGGTCGACTAGGTGGTCATCTCGGTGGAAGCATAACATACAGCGGGAAGCCATTTTCAAACTCGATAAAGCGAAATACGGGCTTTGTTACACAAGATGATGTCCTATATCCTCATTTGACTGTGACAGAAACACTCGTGTATACCGCACTTTTAAGGTTGCCTAATAGTATGACTAAACAGGAAAAGGTCGATCACGCAGAAGCCGTGATATCGCAGCTTGGATTAACGAGATGCAGGGACAGCATTATAGGCGGTCCATTTCTGAGAGGAGTCTCTGGGGGTGAGCGAAAACGTGTTAGCATTGGGCAAGAAATGCTTATTAATCCAAGTTTGTTGTTTCTAGATGAGCCCACATCAGGCCTTGATTCTACAACGGCTCAAAGGATTGTCCACACATTGTGGGACTTGGCTAATGGAGGTAGAACCATAGTTATGACGATTCACCAGCCATCCAGTAGGCTATTTTATATGTTTCATAAGGTGCTGTTGTTGTCTGAAGGCAATCCTTTGTATTTTGGTAAGGGTTTGGAAGCTATGGATTACTTTTCAAGTATCGGGTTTACTCCTTCCATTGCTATGAATCCTTCGGATTACCTGTTAGATCTTGCCAATGGTACGTTGAATCTTATGTTGATTTCGAGATTTCAATAATCTTTGGGAGTCTTATAATTAAAATATAATGTGAAAAACCTTTCAAATGAATATTTCAATTATTTTATCGAAGTCCCATCTCATAGAAACATGTTGATTTCGAGATTTCAATGATCTTTAATGTATTGTCATATGTTTTATCAAGAATTAGATAAACTATTTTTTGTTTTTCTTTGGGTTGAAACAATCAGTTGATGCTACAATTTAACTTTGTGAAGGAGTTTCAATCGATGATTCACGGGAAGATCAAGCTGCAACTAAGAAAACGTTGGTCTCTGCTTATAAGACTAAACTACTAGAAAGGGTGAAATCAGAACTAGAAATTGAGAGTCGGCTTCAAGAAGCAACGGACGACAAGCAGTTTAAGCGATGGTCGACGAGTTGGTGGCAACAATTTTCTGTGTTGTTTAGAAGAGGTTTGAAGGAAAGAAGGCACGAATCCTTTTCCATCATTAAGATTGTACAAGTCTTAGTGGTATCTTTACTCTGTGGACTGTTGTGGTGGCAATCTGACCTTAGTCACATACAGGACCAGGTAACAAAATTTTGCTTTAATGTACAATGCTTAGAAATATTTACTCTCGTGAAAAAGAAATTCCAAATATAAGATGGTGTGTAACTTTTCTGAATTGCTATGTTTGGCCGTGCTCAAAAAAACTAACTTTCTGGAAAGATGAGTTTTGCTAGTAAAGAAATCTTGAAAATCATTTTTGACTTGCTTTTGAGTACAATCAGAGGGCCCAAACATGCTCCGAAACTGAAATGAATTTGTGAATTGCTGAACATTGGTGTGAATGCAGGTGGGGCTTTTCTTCTTCTACTCTGGATTCTGGGGTTTCTATCCGCTCTTCCAAGCAATTTTCACGTTTCCCCAAGAACGTAGGATGCTACAAAAAGAACGATCTTCAGGAATGTATCGACTTTCATCGTACTTTATGGCACTAACTTTAGGTGATCTACCAATGGAATTAGTCCTCCCCACAGTCTTTGTCACCATAACCTACTGGATGGCAGGCCTCAAAGCGACCGCGGTGAACTTCTTGTGCGCCTTATTCGTTCTCCTTTACAGTGTATTATGTTCTCAAGGCCTCGGACTCGCCATTGGAGCGTTGGTCATGAACCAAAAATCTGCAACCACACTTGGATCGGTAATCATGCTCTCATTCCTTCTAGTGAGTGGATATTATGTACAACATGTTCCGAAGTTCATAGGATGGATCAAGTATTTATCTATAACTAATTACACATTCAAGCTCTTGTTGAGCTCACAATACAAGCCAGGTGATACGTATCCTTGCGGGACCAATAAAACTTGTTTGGTCGAGGATTTTCCTTCAGTGAAACCCGTAGGACTTGGTGGAGTAGCTATCTCATTGGTTGCCTTGTCCATAATGCTTGTGGTATACAGGTTGATTGCATATCTTGCCCTCATGAGAATTGGCGTTGCAAGGAAATAGAGTGATTTTTCAGGAGTTTCTCCCTGTATTGCTCGACGTAAAACGAAATAGTATATTTACTTTTTTATTTGGTAATTTTACTGATATCAAGACTGAACTTAATTGATTTTATCTCGTTCTCAAAGTAGTTTACTCATGTACTAATCAGCGAACAAATCATCAGTGAATTAGCAATTACTTTCGTTTTTAATAATTTCCTATATTTTATAATATGCTATTTCTTAAAAATTACATGGTGTTTTTTTTTTTTTGTAGTGCTTTAGGCTATATTTGTTATTGTTTGGACAGGTTCATTATTCTTATATTAGTTTAGAGCATATATGTCATTAAATTCATCAAATATTGTGAGATTAAGACAGCAAAAATGGAAAAATAAAAATAAAAATTGGGAAGTTATATAGTCAACGTTACAATGCCCTTTGCAGAAAACCATACAAGTAATTAACTAAGTACCATAGTGCCAAAGCATTTTTCTTTTATTTTCTGAGAGTCCTTCTCTCCATGGTGGAAGATATTTTGTTGAAATTTTATAATGTAGCAAACATCGAGTCTGACGTTAAAAGTATGACAATACGCAAACTTATATATCGAAATAAAAATACATTAAAATATTGGAATAAATAAAGGAAACCTTTCGATTTGCCATCCATCCTGCAACTCATACAGCTGATTTTCCATTTGATCATAAAGTCAAAATTTGACCAAATTTACATCATACCCAAAGTACCAATTAATTTGGTGGTTCTAGAGCAAAAGAAATTCGGGCTAAGAAAAAACAATAATATTATTTGTACATTAAGAGTTGACACTCTGAATGACATGCCCTCACATAGGAGGCTACGTGAAATAAAAATAAATAAAATCCAGGGCTCCCCTATGTGAGTGATGTGTCATCTAGGATGTCAACCCCAAATATACAAGTAACATGATTGAAGAAAACATTGTAACTGCACAAAAATAAAGATCATCGCGTGTCAAAAAATTAGATTTCCACTAACTTGGGTAGGGATGGCAAAAAAATTTAACAAACCCAATATCCAAGGGGTCCAGGCCCGAATAGGACGGAGATTATCCGCTTAATCGGGTATTCGGGGTAGGGGGAGGGGCGGGGAATTTTGTCTCGCGGCGGGGACGGGTAACGGGTGCTCCGCCCTGCCCCGTTTAATTTTTTTTTTTTAAAAATTCAATACTTTAAATGAAAAATTTCATTAGTTTTAATACAAAATGACAACTAAAATTATTTGTCTCAATCTAATAAATGGGAACAATAAAATAAATTATCAAAAACTTAAAAAAAATTAAATGGGATAGTAAATGAGGCAAGTGCCCCGCGTAGCCCCACCTTGCCTTAAACATGGCGGGAAATTGCTTGACTGGGAGGGGGAGGTTGTCTCGACCCCGCTCCGTTGCCATCTCTAAACTTGGAGCGTATCTTTTTTCGAAAATGAATAATGATACTTGTATATAAACAATTACATTATGGTTTGCATACAAATGAGGTGTTAAAAAAAGAGTTGTAAATTTTTTTTTTATTTGGTTTAAGATTAGAAATTCTGATCCAATCATATTTCAACACATTATGTGTATGTAAATCATATGTAAACTTATTATGTCAGTGTAGTACAACCGTTCGAAAATATACTACCTAACTTTACAAGTTCTGTATTTTTCTATACACATATTTGCATGTGTCATGTGCCCAATTCCTCGTGTGACCACTTGTTTGAGAAGTAATGTTACGCATTATCACTGTTGTTAATTATCAGTCTATGTGATAATTACATATCATTCAAATACAGTCACGTGACTTATTTAACTGAACATATAAAATATAGCCATTTAAATTGATGTTTTAACATAACTTGTGCTAAGTAGCATTATTTCAATAAGAATATGGCACGTGAGAGAGCAACATAGATTGCACTGAACTACTTATAGGGGCGAAATTTAAATGGTAATCAATTTAACTATTTATCAAATTAATCCATATAGAGATTTTTTGTGCATTTTTTTGTTCCCTAAAATATATGGCAATCCGATATAATGAAAATTGAAAAGTACATCAAACTCGGAAGGACGAAGTAAAACCTAATCTTTCTCTATTAAAAGAATATAACATAAGTAATATTACATGTTTAATAACAAGTGAGAAGTCTTCTCTTTCAAATAGCATTTTCAAACTATTTACCCCAATGTTTATGACATCAAGGATGATAATGGTTTTGAAAGATAATATTGATAAAACGATATTATAATGTGAAAATTACGATTAGGCTTCTCTCCTTGTAACACGACAAAGTTATATTTAGTTCGTAATATAAAGATATATCCATTGTACATAATACTGTCNTTTTTGTTCCCTAAAATATATGGCAATCCGATATAATGAAAATTGAAAAGTACATCAAACTCGGAAGGACGAAGTAAAACCTAATCTTTCTCTATTAAAAGAATATAACATAAGTAATATTACATGTTTAATAACAAGTGAGAAGTCTTCTCTTTCAAATAGCATTTTCAAACTATTTACCCCAATGTTTATGACATCAAGGATGATAATGGTTTTGAAAGATAATATTGATAAAACGATATTATAATGTGAAAATTACGATTAGGCTTCTCTCCTTGTAACACGACAAAGTTATATTTAGTTCGTAATATAAAGATATATCCATTGTACATAATACTGTCGAGTTCAATACACAAAATGCGCCATGTGTTTTCTTAGATATAAAGTATTGCCAACTATGCAATAAGTTAGATAGTTGTGTAAAACTGATTATAGAGACTTGAAAGGGTCATGCAATTGTGACCTTGCCTAAATCTGTTACTAACTTATGAGAGTGCGGCTATATCCCTTTCTCCTGCCGAAATTTCTGGTCTCCCATTAATTCTAACTTCTTTGGCATACAATGAGAAAATCAATGATCATAAAAAATACAAATCAGTTTCTTTGGCATACAATGAGAAAATCAATGATCATAAAAAATACAAATCAGTTTCTCTTCCAACGAAAAGTACGAAATCAATCAGACTGATTTTTCGATCAAAAGTATTTTTTATATATATTTTATATAAAAAAATATAGATGGTTCTCTAAAGAAAGTGATTTTACTAATTATATTTTTTTATATATATTTTATATTAATGATTAGATAGTAAAAATATTAAATTATGTATATGAAAAATGGTCGGTTTCATGAAATTTTATTGAGTAAGAAATTATTACTTGCGACATGAAATTGATCTTTATTTTGCGACAATATATTTTGAGTAGTGTGTCAAAACGTAATCGAAACCTGAACTTTTAGAGAACAAACTTGTGCAAATTGCAATGTTTTTGACTTAGCATATACTCCAAATTAACCCATTCCATTCTCTTGTCTTCACTCTATTGCTACCCCTAAGAGCATCAAAAATTAAATTAATTTCAAAATATTGAATTTTTTATTGATAAAACAAATGCTTGGACACTTCGAAAAATACAAAATTACATTTGATATTAAACATATAAAGTCACAAGGAATGTGTAACAAATATTTTATTGATAAAACAAATGTTTGGACACTTCGAAAAATACAAAATTACATTTGCTATTAAACATATAAAGTCACAAGGAATGTGTAACAAATATTTTATTGATAAAACAAATGTGTGGACACTTCGAAAAATACAAAATTACATTTGCTATTAAACATATAAAGTCACAAGGAATGCGTAACAAAAAGTCACAATACATATATTGTCCACATGCTTGTTTACTCATTTTTATAAAGAGCAAGTTAGGTCTTCCAGAAACAGATTGTTACCTCATTCTCACAAGTCATTAAAAGGATCTTGACTCCAAGCTTATGCAATTCACATGTGGAGTATTATTTTGTAAATATTGAAATATTACTTATATTATAATAAGTTGGATTATAACATGTATGTGACGTAGTCGAAAGCGTAAATCAGAACGAGTATCAATTTTAAACAATTATTTGTGCACGATTTGTGCTTACGATCTTGATGCTTGAAAAACAAACCTTTTAGAATTTATCAAAATTCAACCAATCCTTAAAGAGCTTACAAAAAGTGTTTTACTAAGCGAAATAATGAAACCATACGATAAAGCAATGGACCAAAATCATTTAAAAACAAGAATTATTCTCGTTGTACATAATTTTCTACATAATTGGTTATTGAATTGACAAGTGGTGGCCCCCCACTGGGAGGACGCCTGAGCCCACCGGCATCTCCCAGTAGGGGGCCGTCACTTGTCAATTTGATAATACCTTAGGTAGAAAATTATGTACTTGTAGCATAATTGTAAAAACAATATCAAAATTAATTAATTTATGTTGACTGGGTGGGATCCACAAAAGTAGAAAAGACCACAAAGAAGAATTACGTTGAAAAAGTTGAAATAGATGTACGATATTTTGAACATGCAATGTAATTAATTAATTAGAATAAGTTAATGCGGATTTAACATATAATTTGACCTACTCTTGAATTCTTAATTGTTATAACTTATAGATATACAAATGTAGGGCTTGTTTGAGCCTTTTTTTTTT
>CAIGRL010291386.1:1854-22073 GCA_903798325.1 Fraxinus xanthoxyloides
ACGCAATGGCTATGAGAAGAACTTTTGGGAGGAAGAGAGACAGACGGGAGGAAGTGAGAGACAAAGAGAGAGAGAGAGAGAGAGAGAGGCATGAGCCTCTATTAAATTGCCTTGGGAACCACAATGTCTATAAAATTCTCATATTTCCTTGGTTGACTTCATTGGGAATCTTCTACATATTTAAATAGCTTTGGAAATTCATTACATTTTAATAAAATTAATAGGAGAGACATGATAGGATTGCTGACTGCCTGGCATGTCAAGGACAATACAAACAAGTAGACATGAGCACGAAAAATATGGCACAATTGAGTCTCTTGTGGCTAATCTCAAGCAAATGTAACATAAACTTTCGACAGGACTGGAAATACTAGGTATGATAAAATTATTTTTTGCCAACCATATCGTTTGGTCCGACTCAGACTATACCAAAATGTATAGAGCAACGGATGTCCAAGACTATAATTTCCAACAACTATTACATATCGATGGAAGATACAACATCACTATATGGGTCCATTTCAGTTGTCACCATGTCATGGTATTTCAAATCTTGTCATTCGTCTTATTGCATACAATTTGGGTCTAGAATTCTTGTATTCCAAATGCAATTGAGTTATTTGATATATTGCAAGACGAAAAAAAGGAATTCGAAAGTCATGCGATCATTCTCCGAAAATTTCAGATTATCAACATTGTTGGAAAAATATACATATTATTTTATTTGGCTTATTTAATATATATTGACTTTTAAATGTCAAAGACAAGTGCTAAAAATGTGAAAAAACAGGATGTCCAAGCAGGCAGTCACCGTCCTGACTGACTAGGTGGTACGGGTTTTCAACAGAATTCTATGATTGCAAATTTTAGGGTTTTAACACCCAAAATGGGACGCAATTTTCATTTTCCATATTGCAGCTAATACAGATTTATTTAACTACCATCTTATATATTTTTTGATTAGTTAAATAATTACAGATAAGGAAAGATTGGTTTATTATTACACATTTCTTAAGTTTATTTAATACCATATCAAATAAATCTTGTATGGTATGATTATATTTTTACTGGTTTTATTGTGTATAATTTTAGGTGAGATTTAATCTAATATTGGCTATTGCTTTAAGGAAAGATTGATTTAATATTAAACTTTCCTTAAGTTTATTAATTACCATATCAAATAAATCATATGTGATATGATTATATCCTTAGCTTGTTTTAATGCTTTAATTTTAAGTTCAATTCATGCCTTGTAAATTACTTACATAAGTGAAGCAAGAAATCAAATTACGATTAATTGCTTCGAGAAAATATACAAGCAGCCGGTGGGACCAGCAGCTACATGTACAGCCATTCTCCAACAAGTTCAACCGACGACATAATTTATTCATTAATCTCATAGCACAATAACTTTGAGAAATTTGTACACGCATCTAATGAACCTGAAACAACGAGTTTTGCCATATTTCAGCAAGTTCACAACGGTTCCATGCATTATTGAATAATCTCATAGCAAAACCATGTTCTTCAATCGTACTTGATGAAAACACACTCGAGCATGCATGTTCAATCCAATTCAAAGATCAAGTTGTTTGGCGTAAGTTAAGAATTGTGATTTTTAATCCAAGAGATGATTGCGGCTGAGTACAATAGTGAAATTGTAATAAAGTCAATATCGTAGGATTTGATTCCACTTCTACAACAATTTAAAAGAAGAAGAAAATTAGGGAGTTGTTTTTGGATTTCTTTTGAATGTTTTTTTGTTAATTTTGCGAAATTAAAAAACGAGACTATTGTACTTTTTAATCGTTTGATTTAATGGATTGATTTACCTATAACATATGGGGGCCCGTGTATCAGTAAGATTGAGATTGAAATTACGGAGATTTCCATATTCACAAAGATTATGGTTTATTACCATAATTATAAACATATATTGTAATTTAGGTAGTAACTATAGTTTACCTAAATTGTATCATGTACATACGTCATATTCATCTATATAATACAACGTATCCCGAACGGAAAGATCATTCAGAAAAAATACTAACATAGTATCAGAGCTTGCCTCTAAGAAATCATCGCTGAATCTTTGATTTTCAGTTTCCCTTTGCCTATGGTGTGGTTAGAGTTGGTGATTGAGTTTCTTGTCCCGGATATTCAAGATTTCAGGTGGTGTCTCGCACTTGGAATTTTTTGGGTCGATCGATTTGTGGTCGACATCTTGGTTGGTGCAGATCATTGTCTTTAGCGCGGTGGTGGTGGTGCAGATAGCCGTCTTCAACGCAGCGGTAGTGGTGTCCGATTGCAGCGTGAGCATGTTTTGATTTCCTCTTCACCGGAGTGAATCGATCATTTCTATGTGTGCAATCGGTGTGATCCGAGTTGGATCGATTGTGCGGACTAGTCTGGGTTGTCCATTAATTTGAAGTGGGTCTGATTTCCTTCGGCCCATTTATTTGAAGCAAACCTAATTTTGTAGACTGGTTTTAATTAGAGTGGGCCTTTTTTAGATTTGTTTAGGTCGCAATCTATTTTATTTTGTAGGTTAATTAAATTTGGACGGTTATAATTTGTAATTTTCTTACACTAAGAAGCTATGTTAATTGAGACTTTCTGTGTTAAGTTCACAGGAAAGAATTACAATAAATGGGAATTTCAATTTAAGAAATTGCTAACTACAATCAAGGTGATCTGGCTATTGTTGCCTCCTCCAGGGGTTGGCCTTTGCGACAGATGGAAGTCAGGAATGCTTTCTTACGTGGTGACCTAAGGAAGATATTTATATGACACCTCTTGCGGGTCTCTTTTCGTTGTCATCTACCTATGTGTGTAAACTAAAGCTTCACTTTATGGGTTGAAGCAGGCTCCTCGTGCTTAGTTTGACAAGTTTCATTCTACTATCTTGGATTACTCATTTACCCAGAGCAAATATGATTCGTCTCTTTTCCTTTTGGTCACTAAAGCGAGTACCATGCTTCTTTTGGTCTATGTTGATGATATTGTTATTACCGGTCAAACCCAATTGAAGGATTCTTTCCATATGAAAGATTTGGGCTCCTTGCAATATTTCTTAGGTCTTAAGGTGATTTCAAGTTCAGCCGGAACTTATGTGCATCAACACAAGTATTTGGAGGAGTTGATTACTTTAGCTGGACTTCGAGATGGTCGCTCAATTGATACTCCTTTATAGGCGAATGTGAAGTACCGTAAGGAGAAAGGAGATCTTCTTGTTGATCCCTCTTTATATCGCCATTTAGTGGGTAGTTTGATTATCTCACTATTACTCAACAAGATATCTCTTTTGCCGTACATGCCTGACAGTTTTTGCATGCTCCACGACATCTTCATCTGACTGCGGTTCGTCACATTATACGATACTTGTTGAGTACACTCGATAGGGGTCTTTTCTTTCCTGCAAATTCTTCTCTTGGGTTGATAGGATGTAGTGATGCGGATTGGCTGGATGCGCAAATACTCGTTGCTCAATTACAGGATGGTGCATGTTTCTTAGAGGTGCACTAATTTCCTGGCGCAACAAGAAACAAGATCGTCTCTAAATCTTCCACTGAATCTGAGTATCGTGCTATATCTTCTGCATGTTCTGGGATTGTTTGGCTACGAGACCTTCTATTGGAGCTTGATTATTCTCAGCTTAGGCCTACTCCACTTTATGCTAACAATACTAGTGTCATTCAAATTGCTGCTAATCCTGTGTTTCACGAGCGCAATAAACACATTGAAATGGATTGTCACTCCATCCGTGAGACTAATGATGATCACATTATTTCTCTTCCACATATCACCACTGATGTTTAGATCGATGACGTGTTTTTTAAGGCAATGGTGCGACAACGTCATCAGTTCCTTCTCGGAAAATTAATGCTTCTTGATCGCCAAACATCAATTTGAGGGGGGGGGGTATCAATAAGATTTGAGGTCGAGATTACGAAGATTTCCATATTCACAAAGAGTATGGTTTATTACCATAATTATATACATATATTGTAATTTATGTAGTAATTATAGTGTACCTAAATTGTACCATGTACATACGGCATATTCATCTATATAATACAAGGTATCCCGAACGGGAATATCATTCAGCAAAAATATTTGACCAATGGACGTTTCCCTTCGGGGTTTACCACGTTATATCTGGTGTTCATACTTGTTAATTTCCGCAATTGAGTAAATCACGTAGAACACTATAATTTGTCCACACGTTGCAATCAAAACTATCTTAATAACTGCTTGTAGGATATTCTGATTGCCTAACGTGTACTGCTTGAACTGGGTAATTCAGAAAGAAAATTTAATTAACTAGGTTTAAGAAACATATTTCATCTCCAGCATGAAGAAGCCTCTTCAAAGGAAAAGAAAAGGTATACTGATTCATGGGGTTCTCATTTTAAATTCTTGAGAAAAGGTCTCTCCTCATGGAACATCTTTGATATTTGTAAAGTCCTTAACACGAATAATAAGGCAATTAGAAAATTCACTACTAGTTTGAATTAATCTTCAAAAATGAACCAGTAGGAGTCATCTCTGTATCTATATTCAATCTCTTCGTTTTTCTTATAAGTTATTCATCTAATCTCCAAATCCATAAATAAAATTCAATTTAATATTGTGTCCATGCCCCCACAATGGATAAATTAAGAAATGAGAATAAAAGCCAAAGAATGAGGGTGACATTGATTGTGGCTATAATTAAGAGAAGGATGACTTAGGCAGTGGGAGCGTATCTTGCATAGACCTAAAGAAGCTCTCATTTGCTAAAGTAACGCGATTTCAGTTTTACAAGTTAAAGAGGGATAAATAGATCATAATCATGACTTGCTATATGGAAATCGTATTAGATTATTATATGACCAATTTTCACGTTTAGATTCTTATTTTTAGAAAAGCTATTAGGGTTTATTTACTAGATTTTCTATTACTTTATTAAATGTTACCCACTAAGAATATGTTTATTTACTAGATTTCCTAGGATTTCATTAGATATTTCATACTTAGTATAGGTTCCTTGAAACCATATATAAAGGAGACTTGTGCATTCATGCATTGTAATACTAGAGAATTTGATTATGAAATAAATTAATAATTCCCCCCCTCTAAATTCTCTATATTCTCTCCCCCTTCTTCTCTTATCCCTTCCTCTTCCTCTTCTTTTTCTCAATTTTATTCTTGTTTCGTTGCATTCTTAAGATACTTCGTGATACTAACCGGGTTGCCACATTTTTTTAAAGTCATTGTTCGATCGCATGCTTTTCCGATCGACATTCGGTGGTTGCCTACTAATTATCGTCATATTATTTCAACTCAGGCCTCTATTGTCCTTTTCCCAAATTTTCACGATGAAATAAAATGCACAATGTTTTTTAATAATGAAAATTATGAGCTTTCTTTTGACCCACAGTTTAGGCATGGATGCTTTCACGGTGCTTTTAGTGTCTTGTTACATGTTTCTTTGTAACAATTTTCGAAACATGTAAAGCATTCTTTTTTGGATCATTCATTTGAAAATAATCTATTTAACTGGATATCAAATTTAAATGAACGTTTTGTTTTAAATAGAGCAAAATTGTTTCCTTGTCAAGGCACATTCGAGCAACCAATGTTGCACTTATTAGTTTCTTCAGGCCAATCTATCATTTTAGGGTATCAAGCTCATGTGGATTCCGTGATAGTTTTTACAGGGGTTGCTTTTTGGAGTTCCCTATCGCTACTTGGTTGAAATGAAAGAACGTATCCCTTAGTACGATCATATTCTTGGGGATGATTTGTAGATTCGATTGTCGTCATGATTTCATTATTTGATCAGAAAAAGTCCGCCCTCGACTAAGAAGTTGCAGTGCATCTTTTTGGAGCCGTATTCTCTCAATCAAGGAAAAATGATGGAAAACGTATTAGATCATTATATGACTACTTTCCTGTTTAGATTCTTATTTAGGAATAATTATCAGGGTTTGTTTGCCACATTTCTATGATTCCATTAAATGTTTTCTACTTAGAATATGTTTATTTAATAGTTTTCCTAGTATTTTATTAGATGTTTCCTAATTAGAATAGATTGTTTGAAACCCTATATAAAGGTGACTTATGCAATGTAGTACTTCAGACTGTGATAATGAGTTGAATTGATACTTTTCTCCCTCTAAATTCTCTTTATTATCTCCCTCTTCTTCTCGTCTCTCTTCCTCTTCTTTTCTCAATATTGTTCTTGTATCTTTGCATTCTATGTCAATCACGTTAAATCCTTTTAATACAAGGAACCATGAACTGAACAGAGCCAAGCAAAGGGCTTTATATAGCCAAACTCCAGATTCCTGGAAATAAGATTTAGTTTATATAGCCAAACTCCAGATTCCTGGAAATAAGATTTAGTTTGTTGTTGGGTGGTGTTTCAAGAAATTAGTTTATTTCATGCAACAAGAGATTGAATTCCCAAATTCTTATTTGCATTTACTTTCGTAGGTGCTATTGGGAAATCTGCACTTTGGACAGAATAAATGACACTTTAATTGGCCTCAAGTCAAACGCAAAGATAGCAGATGAAATTAAGGGCTTACTTGATCGTCTAATCATGTAAAGGCCAAGTTCAGTCTTCAAAGATAATGACAGGTAAAAATAAGACCTAATGCAGACCAGTGTTTTACACTCTAATATATGTACTTGATGGCAATCAACTAAATGCATAAATCAGGGAAGAATACCTTAAAAATAGAGCAGTGACCCCAAAAACAGAAGGTAAAAGAGGAGTTGCAAAGGCCAGAAATGCTGCCCCTAATCCGTAATACCATGTAGCAACATCACAAGAAGACATCTGTCGGAAATGACCTAAGATACAAACAGATTATGAATAAAACTTCCATTCAAAGATAACAAGAATGGTAAGCTCAGTACTTCTTGTAATGCATGTACCTTTTTCAGAATAATATTCAACGGATTCAGAATGTGGGGAAAGGGATGCTGCTTGATTCGCAACAAGCTTTCCCCATCGATAGACTATCTGCAGATAACTTCCAACCAATAAGAAGAAAAATGTGAAGGTCCACTCGTACACAAGGAGAAAACCAGTCCATGGCATTACTTGCCGAGGGACAATTGACAGAGAAAGCACAAGGGACAGCATAGCAGCCATAAAACACACAACAACTGACGTTGCACCCAGGAAAATAGGCACTTTGCTGTATGCCAAGTTTGGGAACTGTATCAGTAGAACATCGTGTGAAAATATATCAGAAAAATATTGAAAAAGATGCTTATCATATTATTTGTAAATCAAAAAGTATAACAAGTAGATAAAGCCATGGCAAAACACATAAAAATGGATGTTAAATTTTTTGTGAAAAATGTATTTTGGAATGCTGATTTTTTGGATAATGTGGTTAAAAAATAAAGAAAAAATTTGGGAGTACGTGTAATATTATTTTATTGAAAAATATGTGGTTGAAAAGAAGAAAGAGAAAAATGGAGCCCAAACAGGGGCTAAGACAGAATAGAGATTGGTGACCTCCCGAATCTTATACATAAAAGAAAGAGGGAAAATAAAATAAAATGCAGATATAAAATCAGGATAATTATGCTCCTGTTTTAACGTGCTGAAACGTGATTTATGTGAAAAACTAGAAGAATAGACAAACCTGCCCGTTAGAGTTGATATTAGAAGAAGTGACCGAGGAATAACCAAGGACGCCTCCAGACCTCAACTTGTAGTAGATATGTCTAATATGATCAAGCAGTGATCTTGTCTGTAATACAATTAACAATTTCAGACAGGCAATAAAGACATTGTTGACGAACATTTTGATTAAGAGGGAATTTTAAATTTGCTAACCTGTAGAAAAGACCGATAGTAACAGAAAGCAAAGAACAGAAACGGAAGTAGGAGAAGTGATATAACTAGCAATTTGTCATTTGGATTTTTGCCACCTCCAGTCCCAGGAAGAGTCTCTTCAAGTTTTATTCTAACATCCTGCAGTTTTATCAATCATAAGAAAGTCATACAATGGGGTGGGAATGCAAAACTCAGCCCTGTAAAAATCAATTTGATGGTTTACAGAAGGAACACAGCATGCCAGCTTACCCCTTCCGCCCAAAAACACATCCACAACAATATGCTTGTCAACAGATAAAACAGCAGGGAAATTAGAAGAAATGGATATCTAGGGTACTTGCTCAAAAGGGATATAACAACTTTGGGCAATGCATTGTACAAGACGAGGAGGAAATACAAATGACAAGCAGACAGAAATAAAAGGTAGAAAACTAAACTTTAGACAATGGAATGAGAGGAAATGATATACCTGCCAGACATCAACAGGTTTAACAAGCCAAGATGTCCACCAATCCCATGGTTTAAGAGGTCCAAGTGTGTAATGAATAACACGGAGTTCTTCCTCGTCCACCATCCACTGCAAATAGTACCACAAGGAATCAAAATATGGAAAAGAACAACATTTCAAGGAAGACTCTTTCATGAGAAGCATTCCTCTTAAATATAATGATAAGAATATGTTCCTCCCTGTTTAAAAGTACTAAATTATTCAGAATCTTGGCCATTCCAAGAGGACCAACCAAGGGTCTTCTTTTCTTTAAACAAGTAGTCCCTCCTTACTCAAAGAATCTGCATGTTTGACTCTCCACATAGACATGCAAATTTTTATATCGCTTCTCCAATCTAAACTCTTAATGGAGGTAGTTACTATGACATTTATAGCCTTGGTGCAGTAAAATTTCCACCCATTTGATTTAATGAAGATATAATAGGAATTTAACCTCCTCGGAGAGGACTAGTACTCCCACGAGTGGATCCATTTAGACCAAAGAACAGCATGTGAGATCAAGATGATATGCCAATAGCATCCATAAGCCCCCCCAAAATTCTCTATCTTTCTCTCTCTTGGCTGCCCCTTTTACATTGTATGCTTGCCAGCATACAAAATACTGTGTTTATAAGTAATCACATGATGTTCTCTTGTTTATTTATTCTCCAACACACCCTTTTGCTTCCAACCAGATCTGCTTAGTAGATCTGTTCATGGTTAACTTCCCTTAAATGATACGTATCCATGACTCCAAGATTAATGTTATGTATGTTAAAATGTTCAAAAATCTAGGAACTTATGGGAATTTCATTCTTGAAAGTGATTAGAAATCTTAATGCACTTTCTAGTTGAACTTTTGGAAAATTGACAACTTCTGTATTTTGTGCTTTAAATTCTGACGGGAGTATAAAATAAGTAAAATATAATGTGATAAATGCACATAAATGACTGTTGACATATATACAGGAGCAGAGACTATTGCTTAAATTACTACTATCTAAGCTCCCAGCAAAACCAATTATATACATTCTCAGCTCTTGAAGTGCTCACTTCATTCTAATCTCCAATGACTGAGGACAAAAACGATCCCCTCTAAAAAATAGTAAAAATAAATAAAGGAACCATCCATGTGTTCATTGGATGTACAGGAAAGGCACCCCCTCCGTAAGCAAAGCTACCTTGATGAGCAGCTTTTAGAGTACATTTACATAACAACTATAAATTGTGCAACCGAACAAAGATCAATTCTTATTAGAAGTAAGGGATGTCACCTTGTTAGCTAGCATGTAAAGGCCAACATCTGCATTATATAAAGTGGAAAGTCTCTCCATTTGGGGAGCAGGTCTAGACTTCAAATCCTCTGGAGATGCATCTGGCTCAAAAAGGTGTGCATTGGCAAAATCGGAGTAATATGAGTTGAGAAACCCTTGGTCACCTGTTAGAGCCACGAGGAAAAGTGAGAGACGTGGTATGGAAAAGGAAAACTCACAAATACATCTTAACTTTTTAACAGTTTTTTTTTCTTGCTTCCAGTTATAGCTTAATCTATTCGGAATGAATACTTTAATTTAGCATCAGCTTCTATGTACATATTATAAAATAGTCGGCATACCAGTCCCGTTTTGCATCCCATGTCCATATATACTACATTTAATGTGAAATGAAGTAATCTTGAAACGTCTCAAACATAAAATTATGCCTCGAAAATACTTTGACCACAGTAGAAGGTCCTATGCCCAGTAGTAATTCAATGTCTAGACAACTACACAATATCCATTGTTCAATACTACAACATGAAATTCTTCATTTCAAGTACAAAATGGACAGTTAATAATTACTATGGCTTCCATACCATTTACTCCTCAATTTGCTTCAAAACTTAGTCAAACCGTCATTTTTTTAAGACAATATACTCCATTGATTTACTTACAGTTGTGATATTATACAACTTTAAAATTTATTTATTTGTATTAATACTCTTCAAGATTTATAAGTATCATGTCCTTATTTAGCATTAAAAAACCATTGGCAATGGACAATAACAGTGTACTACACCTCCAGTGTAAGAATGCAAAGTGGTCACTTTGGTCATCATGTCATTGAAAAGTTCCGCAGATGGTTCAACCACCATGACTCCAGAATTTAGCCTCTCTGAATGTTTTAAGTTGGCGCAAAATTTTCGACATTTGAAAAGATCTTCAATGCTCTTAACCACAATAGTATCAGCATCAAGATATACCACTGTCAAAATTTAAAGAAATAAGTGAGAAGATTAGCAACAGTCCACTAAGCCATATGAATTAAATAAGTGAACTTCAATAGAACATGTCGTGGGGAATTCACTCCATCATGTTTTGTAAGCCAAAAAGAATTGTCATTTAAATTTTCACTCCAACACTTCCTTCTTCATGGTTCATATTTTGCAAACAGATTTAAGAAGAGAATTACCTTTCTTGTAATCAGTCATGTTAAATATTTTGAGCTTTGTGTAGACACCCCAAAACCTCATCGGACGAACTTGATTAGGATTCTCTAGTAAACTAATTGTATTCACAATCCAACCATCAGCCTGCATAACAGAACCCAGAAACCTCACGTGAAATCAATAAACAGAGAAAGCAGTACTTTCACGACGATTCTTAGAATCAATATTCAACAGCTCAACCAACTATTCTACCAACCTAAAATAATACTCAAGGAAGTGGAGTCTATAAGTTTTGAACCTTGAAATTAGAGAATTTACTCATTGAAATAAAAGAATTTACTCAGTGACTAGTTTCTTTAAGTAACAAGAAAGCTTAAAAGAAAATCTCAGGCTTCTTAGATGGAAAAAATACAACTTAGATGAGTGGGATAGTATCTTATTTGGTCCCTACTCCGCACCCAACCCTTCTTCCACAAAAAAACCTACACTGGCCTGTTCAATTCTAAATTTAAATTTATCAACTGTAATCAACAAGGAAAGAACTTATATCACTCCGCTCTTGTCTACTACGGCAACCACCTCGGGGTAGTTGAAACTAAATAATATGAGTAATTTGAATGAAGTTTAATTTGTGCAGTCGAATCCACAACATTATAAATCATAATTAAATGCAATTCAGGATTTCCAGAATTTTGGACTATAAGCACCGAATTCCATCCACCATATAAAAAAAAATCAATAATTCCCCAATCTCAATTCAAAAGCAACAAGTTTTCTAGCACCATAAACATCTTAGAGCTGACTAAAAATTCTAAACAGAGCTAAAAAATAAATAAAAAATGAATTGCTTTCAACATTAATGGGGAAGAAAAAAAGGCTAAAAAGATGACCTGAAGTAGCTTTTTGGCATAGTCGGAGACCCCATCAGATACCAAAGCAACCATGTCTTTGATAGAACCCGTGTCGCGAATCGATTTACCCAGGACTCGCACGCCCAGCAAGAATTCATCGCCATACAGAAGCGTCACGTACGCTTCTTTTGAATTCCGAGATCCCAACGTCGCTCCAACGAAACTACAAAGCGTAATCAGCAATAGTAATAACGATAAACTAAATCCCAATTTTGGCATACTCGAGTTAGATTTTATATAATTAATGTGGATTTTAGTACAAATTTTGATTTCGAAAAAAAAAATGAGATTGAAGATCTGAGAGAAGTGTTTGAATTTAGAGACGTAATTCAAATTGGGTCTTCTATGATTCTTCTATATATCATATTAATATTATTATATATTATGAATTGTGAATATATTCACTCCTGTGGTCTGGTCTTCCTTGTCGTCTCCGAGTTGTGCAGTGTTTCAAAGTAGGCAATATTAGTCAACTTTCAGGTTGTTCATTTTGATATTTCTTTGTTTAATTAACCTTAAAAAGTCAGGATTTTGATATTTCTTTGTTTAATTAACCTTAAAAAGTCAGGATTTTTTTTACAAAATTTTGGATTTTAATAAAAGTTAGGTCCGTTTGATTGTAATAATGGAATTTTGGTTGAAAAAAATGAATCCTATGGAATTGAATTGTCATTTTACTGAGAATTGTCAATTAATTGTGTTTGGTAGTATAATTTTTCACTTGAAAATATTGAAAATTTTGAATTTTTTTTATGTTCGTTTGACTTTATTTTTCATAAAAATTGTCCATTAAAGAGATATAATTTATTTTCATTAAAAAAAACTGCCTAGAAAATTAATTCCCACCAAAGTGGTGGGAATTGATTTACCTCAAAAGACAAGAAAATGTGACAAACCAATAAAATGTGGAAAACCAATTACCTAGAAAATGTTTCTTATCAAATACTTTAAAAAGTAGAAAATGGCAAAAAGTTTTCCATCTTCCATGGAAAACTTGCCCTATCAAAAAATGCCTTAAATGAGATGTATAGTTGAAAAATTGATAAAAGTTATTGTTGGATATGGTCCGCTTCACTATTCTAATTTCGTGTGGGCCTCTCTAATTGGTTGATCCTAGTCTATTTGTTTACTTGGGCATGTGCGTGTTCTTAGGCCAACAAACTAATATTGTTTAATTGGTGCTATCTTGACTCTACACGTGACTGACTCTAGCCTCCCAATCTAAATATTATGATATTTAAATACTATTTATTTTTTAAAATGTCGTGATTAAGAAAAGTATGCATAAAATTCAAAAACACCTCCTAGGCTTTATTAAAATTCGTTTAATCAATAAAGAACCATTTAAGCTCCTAAACTTTTTGTGCAATTCTATATGAGAAAACCTTGAAATTAGAAATATCAAATACCACGTGTAAACTTTAAAATACAACAAATTACGTAAAAATGTTTATTCTCACATTTAAAATACAACAAATTACGTAAAAATGTTTATTCTCACATTTGTAGAAGCAAGTAAACTAATTAAACTTTCGTTTCTAGCAAATCTTGTTCAATAGATATCAAAGTTAGGTCATCCAATTGTTCTTATAACATGGTTGATTGTAAATAATATTTTAATAAAAATTTTGAAAAATTTCTTTCGACATATGCAACAATAACAGTAATTGTCAGTAATACTCTATAAGCAATAAATGTATTCGAAAAGCGATCCATTTTTTTTTTCTAATAAGTCAATATATCAAAAGCCGTCTTAATTTATTTTGATATTTCAAATAAGTTAATCTATAAAAAATTGTCTTTGTTTCTTTTGGTAGAAGATTTCGTAAAATTTTTAAATGTTGAAGTAAATCTTTGCCATCAAAATCGCAATATTTACAAGTCTTAGAACAGTATCAAGATTATCCCACTTCAAATCAGCATTATCCAATGCATTTACCTTGTCAAAAGAAAGTAAAAATTCAATTTTTTTTCATATGAAATGAATTGATCGAACATTCGCTCAAGTGATCTAATTGATTGATCTGCTATGTAAATGAAATAATTAGCTATGAAAGAATTCTCAAGTGATTGCATGTCCTCTACAATGACATTTTCATCAAAATATTTCTTCATACTTTTTCCTCATTTCCCTTTTCCTTGACATTATTTAAAGCATGATACTATTTTAAAAAGTTATAACTAGTCAATTAAATTATTCTTAGCTTTATGATTTTATGCAACTGCATATTATACTAAGTCAAATGCATACAATTAATAAAGCAATAATTCATAAATGAAAATAGTTAAGTACAACATACTAAAATTAGCTATGAAAGAGCCCAAATCATCTGAATCATTTCTCTTACTTTAATGAAAATGTCTTGGTATGATAATGTAATTAGGAATAAGATTAAATCGTTGGTCTATCTTTTTAACTCTCTTTTCATAAACATTGTGCCTTTTAACTTTACATAATAATTAAAATTTTAAATTTTAAAATTAATAAATATTACATATATATATATGTGTGTGTGCGTGTGTGTGTGTGTGTGTGTGAATAACAAATTTTTTTGTTGCCCCTACAATGGCGAGGCCATGTGCGGTCGTTCAACTCGCGCTCCCTCAAAATCGCCTCCGTCGATACTTATTAACAACGTTCATTTTCTCGATATGCAGGTTTAATACATCTTATGTTTAAAAATGAAAAAGAGACAAATAAGAGAACTATATACAAAAATTGGCAAGTCTGATACCCTTTCATGTCTTTTTCCCTACAGTTTAAAAGCTCCAAATACAAATATTCCAACTGCTGGAGGCTACCAAATTAAACTATATTTTCTTTTTTGTTACTTCTCCTCTCATATTTATTTGCTTAATTGTATTAGTCTATATATATGATGTGTTCCAGATATTGCTATTCATACTAAAAATTGTCATCAGTTCTCAAGCTTTTAATCTCTCCAAGCATTTTTCTTAACTCCATCTGCTATCTGCTTCAATATTTATCGCCTGTTCTTGCAACCATACATGGAAACCTTAAACTCCTCGAACATCACGAGTCGAATGGCAGCATTGGATCTGTCAACTGTTGGTCTCTTGATTGTGGGATTGCTTACAGTTTGTCTAACTCACTGGATTTACAGGTGGAGGAATCCCAAGTGCAATGGAGTTCTTCCTCCAGGTTCCATGGGGCTCCCTCTTATCGGCGAAACAATTCAGTTGGTCATTCCAAGTGCCTCTTTGGACCTTCCACCATTCATCAAAAAGAGGATGAAAAGGTAAAGAGAACTACCTAGTCCAAAAGTTGACAAATTTATTATGCCCCGGTTTGATGCCGTTGCAATATCTAAATCAAAAACAACAATTAGATTTAACAACACATTTCATAGGTCCACAACTTTCCAACCATGCATTGTATCAACTTTTCTTTAATATATCCTGAAAATCCGATATCTCTACCAAATAGAGGCTATGTCTTAAACACACAATTCTCACGTAAAAAGCTTAGTTAGAGAGAGGGAGAGAGAGAATGAGCATGTTTGGATAAGCTTAAAAAGTTACTTAATTTATAAGGTACTTCCTAGAAAAGTAAGGTTGTGTCTGGTATAGCTTTTTCAACCAAAAAAAGCCATCTTTGTAGTACTGTTGCCTTTTAAATTCAGCAGCCATTGTTGAATGTTTGTTTCACGTGTGGGCCCTGTTGGTTGAAAAAAAGGTCACATTTCTGCTCAAAATTTGATGAAAATCGCCAACAGATACGCTCTAAGTTTTATTATAAAAGTAACTTTTAGAATTATGTTTGGGAGATTTACTTACTTATAAGCTCGGCCAAAATATTAATCTGAAAGTGTTATCATTACTTTGCATTTCGTCTTAGTTATCTGATGAGTTAAACTACTCGTGTTCAAATTAGGTATGGACCTATTTTTCGAACAAATGTTGCTGGCAGGCCAGTGATAATAACAGCAGATCCTGAATTTAATCATTTTCTGCTTCGACAAGATGGAAAATTAGTTGACACGTGGTCGATGGACACTTTTGCAGAAGTATTCGATCAAGCTAGCCAGTCATCACGAAAATATACGCGACACTTGACTTTAAATCACTTTGGTGTGGAAGCTCTCAGGGAGAAACTCCTCCCTCAAATGGAAGATATGGTTAATAAAACACTTTTGAATTGGTCTAGTCAAGAATCAGTTGAAGTGAAAAGTGCTTCCGTTACAGTAAATATCACTTACTCTCTATGGATTTTGGATTATTTATTGGATTATAGTGAATATGGTCATAAATTAATTTTCTTTGGCAGATGGCTATTGATTATGCTGCGAGGCAAATATACAGTGGTAATCTTGAGAATGCACCCCTCAAAATAAGTGATTTGTTCAGGGACTTGGTTGATGGTCTAATGTCGTTTCCCATTAATATCTCCGGTACCGCACATCACAGATGCTTACAGGTACGTGTTTACGCATATTTCACCCAAGATCAGTCAAAGTGACAAGAAAATGTTTTGTTCTTACTAAGAAAAAAAATTTCAGACTCACAAGAAAGTACGAGAAATGATGAAGGGCATCGTGAAAACTAGGCTCGAAGAGCCTGAGAGGAAATACGGAGATATGCTTGATCATATGATTGAGGATATGAAAAAGGAGACATTCTTAAATGAGGATTTCATCGTACAATTGATGTTTGGACTGTTCTTTGTCACTTCTGATTCCATTTCTACCACACTGGCATTAGCTTTCAAGTTACTTGCTGAACATCCCTTAGTTTTGGAGGAATTAACTGTGAGTATATACTTGTGAACTGTATCTTTATGTCTCAATTATATTCGGTTTATAGTCATTAATCGATGTTCTTTCTCCAGGCTGAACACAAGGAGATTCTCCAGAAACGAGAGAAATCAGAATCCCATCTCACATGGAATGACTACAAATCTATGACTTTTACACTTCAGGTCTCATACATGCACAATATTTTTGATAAGAAATACTGGATGAGACTAAATAATACAATGAAGAAGATTTTAGCACTTTGGTCTAGTACATAACTATTTTTTTGTGCTCTGATGCCTGCTTTAATCCTCGTACCTAATGAAAAACATCATGTATGTAGGTCATCAACGAAGTTCTAAGGATTGGAAATATAGCACCTGGATTCTTTCGTCGAGCTTTACAAGATATTCCTGTAAATGGTACATAAATATAAATATAAAAAAAGGAAAAAGATAGGCATTTTCGCGCTATCTGTAAAATTATTCCGACATTAAATTTACAGTACTTAAAAATCTTTTCTTGCAGGATATACTATCCCTGCAGGATGGGTGATTATGATTGCCACCGCTGGCCTTCATCTCAACTCTAACCAATTCGAGGATCATCTTAAATTCAACCCATGGCGCTGGAAGGTGTGTATACATTCTTTGAGACGACTAATTCTGAGTTCAACATCGCTTTCAATATCCTCGCGGGGCTTATAAACATATTGATCGAGCGCCCTCATAAGCGACTTCAATATAATGGTAATAATTTATTTCCAATTAAACAGGAACTCCAACCTTCTGTCATAGCTAAATGTTTTATGCCGTTCGGATCTGGTATGAAGCAATGTGCTGGTGCAGAATATAGTCGGGTGCTGCTGGCAACTTTTCTACACGTCTTGGTCACAAAGTACAGGTACTACTCATTATCCTTCTCCGTATGATCATTCTCCATCAAATTTAAGGGATTCTTTACTTTGTAGGGGTGGACAAAATAACCAAACCAAACCAAACCGAGTGGTTCGGTTCGTTCTTCAAAAAGAAAAATTAGTGGTTTCAATTTTTAGAACTAAGAACCATTTGATTTTGGTTCTGGTCCAGATTTAGTTCTAGAACCAAGAACCAATAGTTAAATTATATATACATAAATACACACACACATACACACACTAATTTATTTCTCATTTTCTCTCCTTTTCAATTTATACTCTAACATGAAAACCAACAACTCCACCCGTCGTCTATCGTTGCGCTCAGTCACCATCGTCACGTCGATTTCTAAAATTGAAGCCTTAACCTTCGGTTCTTCTTCCTCGAATGTTCTTTCTCTTTTTTTTTCCCTCAATCAGTAATAAAATTAAAACCAAACCAAACTAGAACCGAATGGTTCGGTTTTGGTTTGGTTACATATTTTTTTAAAAATCATTTGATTCATTATCAAAAAAACTATTAGATGGAACCATATTCACCCCTATTACTTCAGATCGAACAAACAATGTCAATAGATTGCTATTATAATCACGTGCACAGTGCTTACGCATTTGTATTGTTGCAAGCTTAGGACTAACCATTCTCTATACTATCTATGCAGATGGGCTATTGTCAAGGGCGGAAAAATTATTCGTTCTCCAATCATAAGATTTCCAGACGGATTTCACTATAAGATCACAGAAAAAACCAACTGATCATCTCTTATCGAATAAAGTTATGTACTACTATGTTGAAATAAAAGGCTAGATGAAAATTTTTCTTTTCTGTTTGGAGTATGTGAGTTTTATGCGGATTAAGATGTAGACATTTCCATTTCATGCAAAATAAATTTCAAGAAAAGTTTCTGCATATTTTGAAGAGTAATTTCAGCGCGTTATCAAGAAAACTTGCTGAATAAGGAACCCAACAAGAGGATGGGGAAAACCCAAAATGAAACACAAATAAAAATGGGAAAAGGGAAACGCAAAATAATAAGATAGCGTTCACGGTGGGACTCGAACCCACAATCTCCCGCTCCGGAGGCGAGCGCCTTATCCATTAGGCCACGCGAACATTATGGCTTTAGTGGCATCATTATTATTAAATATCAAATTTGATGAAGCCATTGGTACCAAAACTTGTGATGAAATACGCCTTTTTCTTTCGACGGAATGAGATCAGAATATATCGAAGAAAAAACAGGATCTTTCTTTTGTTCATTCGAGATAATCGAACAATAAAGAAATTATTAATATATTCATGATAATTTTGTATTTACAAAATATTGTCTATCATATTTCATCTTTTTTAGGGTATGATAGGTTTCTAAAGATGTCCCGGATTTATTCAACGCATCATACGAAAACAATAGTAAGTTGAGTTGTTCCAATAAATTTTACATAAAATGCCAAAGTTGTGTATAAAAAAATCCTATTCTCTACGCTACACAAGTAGATATTTAGTAAAGTTAACTTTATAGTCGATAAAATACTAAAAAGTAAATAAAATTTATTAATTGCAAGATTGTTAAAGTAGACTATACAATGTTAACGCCCCGTTTGATCGACATTATTATTTCATTAAAATAAAAAATATGACCGTTATCCATCACATCAATATTTAAATTCAAATTTTCTATGTCTTATGTGGACCCCAATAACGGCTATATTTTTCATTCTCATCCTACAATAATTTGACTCAAACGGGGGCTAAATGTATTAAAATGAAATAATTTTTTTAGTTATTGACTGGTGAAGTAATTAAGCCCACGTTTGGTAGCCATTATAAAGATAATATCGAGAGAAATGATGTTCTGAAAAGTGAGTTTTTGGAAAATGTGTTGTTAGAAAGTATAAAAAAATTTAGATTTACATGCAAAATATTTGATTGTGTGAATGTTAGGTTGAAAATGAGTACGAAAAATAAAATGTTCTGTTTTAGTCCTTGTTTGGCCCCACGAAATTTTTTATTTTTCTCTATTTTAATTTTAACCACACATTCTTCGAATAAAATAACATTATACATAAATTTAAAAATTCTATTATTTTTTAATCACGCGTTCTCCCATCAGTTATTATTCTAAAATTTATAAATTCTCCAAAATAGGGACCAAACAATAATTAATAGAAGTCAAACATGTGGCAAGTAACAGCTCCAAATAATATTAGAAGATACAGTGGAGCTCTTGCTTTCAAAATATTAAAAATAAAAATATTACAAGTTATTAACATGCTTGCAAAGCTTAAAATTTTTGCTTAACTTATGTTTGTCTCTCATTTTTACAAAAAATCATTTTTTTAAAATCTATTTTCAACTATACATTCTCCCATAAAAAATATTACATGTAAATTAAAAAAAATTTCCTTTTTTAAATCACACATCCTCTAGAAAATCACTATTCTAGAGCTCATTCTTTCTCCATTTTATATTAAAATGGAGTCCTAAGGGCTTATAGTTAAGCCTCAATTTGATGCCCATTTAAAAAGTTTTATTTTGGAAATGAGTTCTAAAATAGTAAGACCCTGTTCTCTTTATTGTTTTCAAACTGTTTTCTATTTTTAGTTTTCCAAAACACCGAAAACGTGTTCTCTTCCTCATTTTTGAAAATGAATTTTGGAAAACAAAAAAAAAATGTGCTGAAAACTCAAAACAGCCAAAACCTCGTTTTCACCATTTTCAGTACAAAACACGGTGATTTCAGAAAAGACGGGAAACACCGTTTTCACTTTCCTCTCCCTCTCCCTCTCCCTCCCTCTCTCACCTCTCCCGACTTCCTCTGGTTTTCAATTTCTACTACCCTAAATCCACATCTCCAACGGCCTCCGTAAATCCACATCTCC
>CAIGRL010291410.1:0-13822 GCA_903798325.1 Fraxinus xanthoxyloides
GTGTGTGCATAGTCAATCAAATTATACTAAATCCTTGAATTGGCTATTTCTTGATCCCCAATACTCAAATATTTCATTTCTTTATCATGGGATACACACCTCCAATATATTTTTTTCAATCTCACTCGGGGTGTTTATTCTAATGTTGATATCACAACACTCGATCCTCTCCCGCTCAAGTTTGGTAGGATTTCACAAATAAAGTTACCACATTGATAAGTGTTGATTTTCTCTTATTTTGAATTCTAAATCTTCAAGCTTTACCTAGTATAATAAATTTCACTAGAAGTCTAAATCGACAATTAGATCATTCCAACATGTGTACTTCCTCAGCTCGGAATTATAGGTGACAAGACATGAAATTAATGAAGAATGAAGAATGTACCTTCTCTCCTATAAAAGAAAATGGGGACGACTTTGACGAAAACAGGAAGAGAGATCTTATGGTAATATCCATATTTCAAATATCTCCTAGAAACATAGAGAGAAATGATCCAATTACCTGTAATTTAATATTAACAGTAAATCAAAGTGGCATTATTCTTGGAAGTTGGCTTGAATTTTGTTCATACAATTTTCGACGTCAAAAGTTTGGCGCTAGAAGGAGGGTCCCCAAAACAATGGCGATGAAGGAGGCTATTGAAAAACTGACTAATGTTGTTGGCAGATTAGAGCAAAATCTAGTTTGCAATCTACCACAAGAAATCGAGGTGGAATCCCCCTGCAGAGAAAGAACCAGGCGACCTCCCACCAAAAAAACTCTCGAATTTTCAAACGAAGAATTCTCAAAAAAAAAAAAAAAAACTGAGGAAGTTAGGAGTTCCCCCATAGCAACAAAACCAACCATCAAAAGAACGAACAGTGTATTCGACCGGCTTGGTCCCCAACACTCTTTGACACCAACAAGTAAACATGATGAGCCTCGTACAACTCATCTCACGGAACGAACTGAGCCCGAAATGACTACCTTAAAAAAATGCATAGCTACTTTGGAAGCTAGAAATGGAGAAAGCATAGAAGAGTACCTGACAAAACGCCATTCCCCGTTCACTGAAGATATCCTAGTTAAACCCTTGCCTGAAATGCTGAAAATGTCACTGCTTACTGGGTATGAAAGAGAGGGGGACCCCTTGAGTCACCTAGACAGATTTACATCTAGGATGGAGTTGCATAGAGCGGGAGATGCCATAATGTGTCATGCCTTCCCCTTGACACTAGGAGACAAAGTTCAAAGATGGTTTAGAAGGCTATACCAAAGGTCAATAAGAAATTGGAACGACCTCGCGACGACATTCCTTGCTCAGTTCATGGGCTCAAAAGCGAGAACTAGGCCAAAAGAACGACTTGTAAGTATAAAGCAAGGGAAAATCAAGTCGCTCAAGAGCTTTTTGAATAGATTCAACAAGCAATCTATAGAGGTCGAAAAAAATTTCGACGACGCTGCACTCATGGCATTTCTCTCGGAATTGAGACAAAAAATGAGGTTTTGGTGGTCCTTACATGAGGACGGACCTCGTATGTACCACGAATTCCTAAGCCGAGCTGAAAAATACATCAGTGCAGAACAGGGCACCTCAAATCAGGAGGATCTCAAACTTAACTCACTGTCCCCGCATCGAGCCAAAGGAAAACAAGTGGATAAGGTGCTATACGAGAAAGAAGAAAAGATAGGAGGGATCAAAATCGTTCAAGGTCATATCCTGAAAAATTTTGCGAGTGCCACCCCTTAAATGCAACCTTGGAAGAAGTGTTCCAACAAAGTACCGTCGTTTTCACAGGATGACAGGACACAACACTAACGACTGCAGGAATTTAAAAGAAAAAGTAGAATCACTTATCAGGCGAGGTCACCTACAAGAGTTCGTGGATAAACCTAGGGAGCGAATCCAGTTGGAGTTCAACCACCCACCAGCAAAGAGTTACCCAACAAGTTCGACCTAGACCTCTAGCTCGGGACTCACAACACCGGGTCGAGATTCGAACATTGATAGGCAAAAATCAGTGTTTTGAAGGCTCACGAAAGGCCAGGCGAAGGATTCCTTGTGACACTCGCACCTAACAGAATCACAATCCAGTGTGACCTGCATACTGAAGCCCCATGAAACACCATACTTAGAATGGTTCGGATTCATAGAAAAAGATGTACAAAGAGTGTTGCAAGATCAAAGTGATGCGTTGGTTATAGCCAGACAGTCGAGTGGGCCCAAATACATCGAACTTTGGTGGATAATGGGAGTTCAATTAACGTATTATATTTCCAAACTCTGAAGCAAATGGGAATATATGAACAGTATCTACAGCCGCACTCCAAAGGAATCTTCAAAACCGTACTCATGAAGCAGGCCGAGCCTTGTAAGTGATGCAACACTCAGTGTGAATTCCTGTAAAAGGAATTTTCAAAGCAGACTAAACTAAACACTACAACACTTAGTACCATTTCTAAAAAGGTTGACGTCATGTGTGCTTAAATTGTATGCTAAAGAGATCCGCAAACATTATACTTAGAACAAAAAAAGAGAATGAGTTTTCATTCATATAAAAACATTACAAAAGTTTTCAAAAGATAATAGTTCCAAAGACTCGACAAAAATAAGCAGATACGAAGAAAAACTATGAGACTGGAGGATTGTGTAGAGGTATGCTCTCAACAGTAGGAGCTTTCTGAACTTCAGCTGACTTCAGCAGTTCTTCCACTTCCTTTTCTTGCTCCTTAAGGGCATCCTCCAGGAAAGTGGTGTCCCAGTCCGACCTCTCCTTTTTGATAAACTTGATTATCTCACCAATGGCCAGAACATAAGCCTCATGGGATAATGCATCGAATGTCGGAGAAGCTCTCCAATCCTCTACCGCTGTGGAGACCTTCAAATCAACCTCTTTCTTGATCTCCATCGCTCGAGCAACCACCTCGTTAGCCCTTCTCTTCTCGTTCTCAGCACGAACATTGACCTGCCCCCAAATATGCAAAACTTGATTCTCTTCCCTCAAGGCTTTGTTCTCATCCATCAACTTTTGCTCCAAGGTAATGAAAGTGTTGAGCACCATCCCCATCTTACTCAGATGGTCCTCATAGTTCCTTTCCTTCTTAGCAAAAGAAACCCTTTTCGTCTCGACCTTCTCAAAGATCACTTTAGTTTGGTCTCTTACTGCAAGCATCTTATCGAGCATAGCTTTAACCTGAAAAGAGCAAGTGTTCAGTGAAAAAAGGTTGTATGAAGAATTTCTTAAGGAACCTTAGTGGGAGTTTTGGGAAAATTACCTTTTTAGTTACCAACGCCATCTGGAGAATAGCTCGATGATAGTGAAGCTGAGTCGAAACAATACTTTTCCCAATAGTTATCTCAATAAGAAACTGCTCCTCTCTGTCATTCCAGTTCCGCGTCATCAGAACAGCAGATTCCCTCAAAGGTAAAGGGAGAGCAGCTACTGATTGTCTCGCTGGAGAAGGAGCTCGGAGAAAGTCCAGAAAAATCTCAAGACGATGTCCCACTAGTCCCTCAATATCCGGCCTCTAAAGATCTAGACATCTATCTTGAGGCCTTGAAGAAGAATCTGCAACTGTAATTGGAATGGCATGTAGAACAGGCGAGAGCTGGTAGGAGCGATGGGAACAAGAGTAGCAGGGAGCTCGGATGGACAATGTCTTTTTAGAGGCTGCTCACCCTCAGGCTCAGATTCAATCACCTCAGGTCGGTGAGGTTCTTCGATAAAAACTTCTTTCCTTTGGCAGCTTCAGCTGCTTTGGCCGCCCTAGCAGCTCGGAGATTAAGCATGCTTGATTGCTAACCTGGAAAAAAATGAGATACAACGTCAAAATTATGTTCAAAATTAAAAGGAAAACGCGAAAAAATGAACCAACTTACGAGAAGTAGGGACAGATGTGGCTGGTCTGCTCAGTTCCGATGGCGGTGGTAAGGCCTGAAGCAAACCCGCTAAGAATAGGTTCTCATTCGAGATAATGAACTTGCAGGACCTTTAATTGTTTGGAAGAGCTCTGATGGAGTCTGCTTGTCCCTGGAGAACTAAGCTCAGACAACGAGGTCGGTAAACTGTAAAAGAAGGAAAAAGTGTTAAAAAGATAGAATTTTAATGGAAGACCTAAAGACGAGTGTTAATCGCTACTTGCAGAAAGAATGATAAAGGAGGGGAACTACATCATCCCTGTCCACCTTAGTAGGATGAAATTGCCAGTCCCCCAAGGTGTAGAAATACTCCTCCTTCCACCCTTTAATTGAAGGAGGAGTATCTAAGACTAATGGCCCCCAGTTTTAGGTCGACACTGGTATACCACCAGCAAGTATTCTTCCCGTCCTCCTTAAAAGTAAAAAGGGCATTAAACTGGGCTACACTTAAATCTGGGTGACCTAATTGTTTCAATAAGATAGAGTCACTGATAAGGTCCTCCAACCATTAGGACATAATTGGGTAGGGGCTATTCCCAAAGCTACAGAAATCTTCGAATAACCTTGGGAAATGGGAGTATAAAACCAACCTCCAGAATGACCGAATTAAGAGCTACACAGGAGTTGGGAGATTATGAGCTTGGTCAGAAGATGAAGGGGCAACAAATTCTATAATGGGGGAATGCTGTACTTAGCCCTAAGGGTTGATAAGGCATCAGTTCTAACTATCGACTTATGAGAATCCGCCCCCCCAAAACCTGATTCCTACCCTCCTCGTAAGCTCTCTCCTCTCTCATTTTTCGGCGATGCTTCATACTTCTAGGGGAATTAGATAAAGGACGAGGAGTGGGTGGTGAAAGATAAAACGAAGTCAGAGGAAAATGAGTTAGCACCTCCTGACAATACCAATTGGCGGGCGAAGAACTAACAGGTGTGGTGGACCCTATGATATAGGCTCTTCCTGATTATTTCCCCAATATACATGAGAGTCATTCGAACTCATATAAGAAAATGGGAGAAGAAAATAAATGAGTAAAAAGAGGGTTTTCTGCTCTAAAAAGAAGAATACGTAATGAAGATCACTCAAAGGAAGCAAGAAAAATTCTCGAGAGCAAAAATATTGAAAGTTCAAATACAAAAGTGGAGAAATGAAATGTGAAAAAATCGCTTAAAGAGAAAGAATATCAAAGGACGGAATCTGAATCGTTCAAAGTGAAAATCAACGGTCACAAACCTAAAACCTCTAGAAGGAGTCTGCCATACAACTCATATGCGAGTTAAGGGGTGACATGATGTCATTAATATCAGTAATGATTACAAAAATTGGGAATTGCACGAATCACTTCATAGGTCAGCCCACACCTATGTTTGTATTGACCTAGGGGGTATCTGTTGACTAGCTGAGCTCCGAGGTCATCAAGATCGAATTAAATACACACAATAAAAGAATGAGCTCAGAACAGATTATTGCACGTGACAAGCATGTACTAATGGGAGTTCGGTGGTATGAAGTCAGTTCGGCTGGATAACATATCTAAAAAGCTTGTGTAATCTTTCAATGGAAAAGGAATCTTAATGATTAAGGATCACCGACAAGATCAATAATCCAACTATTCAGCACTTGATCCACAATGAATAACCTTATATCAGCATACACATCAGCCTCTAATCAAAATGATTAGATCATTTTTCTAAGATAAACTCATTAATTATTGGGGTCCACCTGTAAGATTCACTCATCATGAGGATTGCCAGATTGAGCTCGGTGGCCAATTAAATCATTCCAACATGTGTACTTTCTCAGCTTTGAATTATAGGTAACAAGACAAGAAATTAATGAAGAATATACCTTCTCTCCTATAAAAGAAAAGGGGGACGACTTTGATATCCAATTATTTGTAATTTGATATTAACAGTAAATCAAAGTGGCATTATTCTTGGAAATTGGCTTGAACATTGTTCATAAAATTTTCGACGTCAACAGATTACAAAAATAGTTTTCACTCAAAATGAACTAATTTTGGGCAACTTCAAACCCTATGGAGTCGCCCTCGCTACCGTCTATACCGATGGAAATACACTCCCATCAACTTCTAATACAGCAATCCAACATATAACATAGTTTGAGAAGAATCGATCTAGTTTGCATTGGGAACTATTAGCACGTATCCCAATGCACTTTATTCGAAACTTTTTGATCAAAATTTGAAGATAAGAAAATACAAATGAACTCACAAGGTCCAAAAAACCCTGAGGGTAGAGTAACCAAATTCCAATTTATTCGAAATAGTGACATCAATATGCGTGCAACTGAACAGTAATTGAAAAATTACTTCTAGCCTATACCCCCAGACCAACACACTGAAATTTTAGCTCATGTAGAACATGTCTGGGACCTATAGATCGAAAACTGAGCAATTGCACGAAAAATGAGGCATATCTCCCTCTGTACGACTCTACTCTCTATATGTGCCATGTCATCAGAATTAGCATGGAATTGTGCACCATCCTGTAAACTCGGCTTTCCACATGTGTCGACACCAAAACTCTAGCAAGCTACTCCACCATACAAACACAAACTAGTAAGGAAAATGTCCAAACCACATGCCGACCATGGGTAAGGTACGTGAGATTTTTTAGAAGTTTTGTTTCCATGATAGTTTTGAGTAGGTTTTGAATGAAACAACACACATACTTATACACCTTACACATGAGGATCACTACATAAAATTATTTCTTAAGTGTTCATGGTACATTGATGTGTAGACATGAGGGTCCTGTAAGTCACTTGTGGCTTTAAACGTGAGCATGAGCCTTCGATTAATCTACATTGGGTATCATTTACTTGGCTTCCAGTTTGTTTGCATGCCAATGAATTTCTATTTGTTTTATCTAGGGCTATATGAATATTCTTGAGGAATGACTATGCCACCTCTGTTTGAGATGGCCTAGTAATTGTAGGTTTGTATAGAGGTGAACTTGGAGCATAGATTACATGATAAGGTTTGGATTGAGCTAGGTAACTAGGGCTTTTGGCAGTCAAACATATACGAGAAGCGGCCATTTTTTGCTTTATTATAGACACTTAGGCCACTCCTGAGATTTGTGTACTTCGGAGACACTCCTATTTTCCTTGTTTTTTCACTTCTCTCTTTCAGTCCTCTTCTTCTATTGAGACCACTATTAGTGGGGTTGATAAGGATAAAGTCAATGTGATATTTGTTGTGCCGAGAAAATCACTACAACAAAAATAGTCACTTGCAACACTAAAAATGCAACATTTGTTGATAAATGTTGCTAAAATGGACTTTTGGTAACATTTTAGTAAATGAATATTGCAATTGGTTACTATAAATAAGTTTTAACAACGTTTTTTAGAATAATGTAGATCCCTTTTTGCAATATTTATTAAGTGTTGCGGAAGGTTTTACATTTCACAACGTTTGATCAAAAGTAGAGATGGCAGTGGAGCGGTTTCGCCCCGCCCCGCCCCGCCACTCTCCTTAGATAGGGCGGGGCGGGTTCGAGGCTCGTACTTGCCCCTTTTATTGTTTTTTTCAAAAATTTCTAGTTAACTATTTTTTTAATTTGTAGTTAATTTTTTTTAATTATTCACGAGGCGGGTTCAGGGCACTTTGGGACGGAACACCCCTCCCCGCCCCACCAATCCGTCGGGGTGGGACGGGGCAGGTTTTTTTCCCATAACTAATCGAAAGGTAATACTTTTCACAATGTTTATCAAACATTGTGAAATGTCTCACTTTTCGTAATGTTTATTGAGTGTTGCGGAAGGTAAACTTTGTCAAACGTTGCGAGACATTTCGCAACGTTTGAAAAACATTGCTAAAACTCTCATATTAACCCAAACCCCACCGTTATTCACGCCTCCATCCATTCATTCTTCTCCAACCCACTGAGAAAAAATGAAAATGACTTCTTCTCTCTAAAACCCACACAATTCGGAACCCAATCAACTTCCTCTCTCACCACCATTCCACCCCCGCGCTCACTCTCCCCTCCACACATAATCGCCACCTCATCGTCCTCCCAAAACACAAAGTCCTCTCTTTTACTACAAACCCAAAACCTTCAAAATCAAGAATCTTGACATCCGTTTCAGCACCATCAGGTGTGGTTTCTAGTGGTGGCGTTATGAGCAAGTGAACAATCATGTTTACTCGAGAGAGTTAGCACAAGAACTTGGACCTTATGGGGAGTGTCTGGTAAAATGATTTTACCATCTTTTAGCTGATTAAGGAATTGGCCCCATAGCATTTTAATGCTAGAATTCATTGGGAGTATTAACACTAGTGTCCATCCCTTTTAATTTTTTAGGGTGTTAGAGCTAATGGGAATTCAGATATAAGTGATGAAATCGGCAAGGAACTTAGCCGAAGGAGTGTTGCAGCTGGATTAAGGTGATTTGCCACTTTTAGGTTAATTTGTCATACTCTTCTTTAGTTGGGTATTGAAATTATTTTTTGCGATCTCTCCATGAAAACATTTTTTCTTCCTTAAGTACTAATAGTATCAGAATGTCATTATGTTAATGTAATGAGCAAATCTTATATTGATTGTGGACAGCAAAAAGTTGCTCTCATTCTGTTTGAGAGCCATGCCTGGTTACTCTCTCTACTTAGAATCGCCAAGCCACTATTTGTAAGTTAAGCAATCCTCCTACCCCTCTTCTTTAAGTATTTCTAAAAGCACTGAGTACCTTCCATCTTGTGGTAATGTAAAGTTGAGCTTATTGCTAACTAAACTAGGAGTTTGATGTTACTCTGAATACTATTGGTGACACGGGCCCATAGAAGTGGTCATATACATGCAGCAAAATAATCTAAAAAATTGTCTGAGTATAGATAGCAGTGCTGATACCTCCGAAGTGGTAGAGGTGTGCATCATCATGAATTTTTTTTTTTTTTACTTTTTGCTTCCCCTTGCCTAGATGAGTAATGTTACTCCTACCTAAAGGAAATGAGAGTTTCCCCTGCCGAAAAATTCACTTAAGCTTTAGTTGTTGCCATTGACCAATTATCTTGTTTGCATTGGTTGATTAGTTAAACTAAATGCTTAAAAATTTGTTGGGTTTCTTTCAGGTGTCTAAATTAAGTCAATTAAGCAAGTTTGCACGGATCCTGTCGAGGCAGATCGATTGCATACCATGTTACTTGCAATGGCAGATGCAAGGACTGTTCTGATTAAACTTTAGAAATATTTGTTCCACTAGCTAATCAATTAGGACTCTACTTGAAGTCCTTTGATGTATTACTATTTTATTTCATTTTGAAACTCTTTTCTATTTAGGTGTTGCTGTATCACATTCTAATGTTCAAGTGTATGGATTCAAAAATTATAATGAAATTATCAATTTTTATACAATTCCAAAATTTATTCATAAGGAGACCATTTTCAATTTTGCCAATCAATTTGCATAAATTACTGTTCAAAAAACATACGGCATCGTTTAAAAAATGTTGCCTTAGACCCCCTACGACTGTTTTTGTTGTAGTGAGTAGTGGGTGCTTCTGTTATGCCTCCTATGTTCCCCACTATTCCTATTATAATACTTCCTATTACACAGATTACTCTATTAGTGATAAAGTTTGCTTCTACATCTACAATGCCGATTCCGACTCCCACTATAGTTCATGTAGAGATCTTACCAAGTGCTTATGTAGAGGTCCCAACACAGATTTCTACAATTACTAAGTCGACTCTGGATGCCCCCATTGAGGTACTTCTTCATCTATTGCTACTACCATTGTTGCTATTACTTATCCTACTCTCGAAGCACCTCTTGAGCCAATACATATCATTTTCCATATCTTTGATACCTTCAAAGGATACTCAGTCAAAATAGGGTTGAGGTTCCAGCCTACGGAGCCATACATGAACACTATCCCATTCCTTTGCAAAGGGGCTATTGCAATGTTTGTACAGAACAATTCGTCATCATGCTTATGTTGATAGCTCACTTCAAGAAGATAAATCATATGAAGGTGAGCTATGAGATTTTCTATTTAGGAATTGATTTCCAACTTAAAATGGTGGGGAATCTAAGTCTAACTCCTCTGGATATATTCCCATTATTACGTTTTCGAGTCAAATATGGTAGAAGAACATATTAAAAGCAACATAGACAATATGTGTCTGGGAGATTGCATGGAGAACAGCAAGGTGTCTATACATTTAGTCAATAGTTCATATTCGCATCGCAAGGTGACCATAGGAATGTTACGTGAGATTTTTCAAAATTTTGTTTCTATTGTAGCTTTGAGATGGGTTTAAGTGACACGTCGCACATAATTACATATTTTACAAGTGAGGATGACTACATATTTTACAAGTGGTTCATTAATGGGTGTTTGATGATGGTCATTTAATTCACATGTGATTTATATCTGAGCAAAAGACCCTGATTACTCTAGATTCAGTATCATTTCCTTCGCTTCCAAATTGTTTGTGTGCCAATGAATTCTTATTTATTTATCAAAGGCTATAGGGATTCTTTCGAGGATTGACGATGCCACATCTGATTTGAGACGACCTAATGATGCTAGGGTTTGTATACAGGTGAACTTGGAGCATAGATTTTCTGATGGGGCTTGGATTGACCATAGTGGTAACTGTAGCTTTTGCCAGTCAATAATATACGACAAGATGCCGATTTTTTCTTTTATTATAGACACTTGAGCTATTTTTCATATTAGTGTACTTCGAGGACACCTCCTACTTTCCCAGTTTTATTGCCTCTCCCTATTAGCCCTCTTCTCTATTAAGACCATTATTAGTAGGGCTGAGAAGGGCAAAGATAAGATGACATCTATTGAGCTGAGGAAGCGACGGGTACTTTAGTCATGCGTCCTATGTTTCCCACAACACCTATTACGACACCTTCTATTACACAGATTACTTCACTAGTGACAAAGTTTACCTCTACATTTATAGTATCTATTCCGACTCCTACTATAATCCGTAGAAAGATCTTGCGAGTTGCTCCTACAAATGTCCCACCACAACTTTCTACAATAACTAAGCCGACTCTAAAGTTCCTATTTAGGTACTTCCTCCCCCATATTACTACTACTCATGTTGTTATAACTTATCCTACAACTGAGGTATCCACTAATCTTACACATCCATTTTCCATATTCTAAGACACCATCGAAGGATACTCGGTCAGCACGGGGTTCAAGTTATAGCCTACGGAGCCATAAAGGGACACTATCACAATCCTTTGCAAAGGGCCTATTGGGCGATATTGGTAAGTAATCAAGCTTATGTTGATAGATCATTCCAAGAAGGGAAATCGTATAAAGATGGGAGCTACTATGAGATTTTCTATTGAGGGCTTGGTTTTCAACATAGATGGTAGGGATTCTAGGTCCAAGTCCTCTGAGGCCTAAGGTAAAGGCATATGCTAAAAACCACATAGATGGTATAGGTCCGGAAGATTCTGTGGAGAACACCCAAGCAAGCGTACCTTTAGTTAGTAATTGATATTTACAGTGCCAGTCAACCATAGGAAAGGTACTTAAAGCTTTTCAGAAGTCTTGTTTCCATGGCAGCTTTGAGATAGGTTTAAATGACACAACGATCATACTTATACACATTACACTTTGAGGACGACTATAGTGGATTATTTCTTCAATCTTTATGGTTAATTGATAGGTGTCTAAAGAGGGTCCTTTAATTCACATGTGACTTTAGACCAAAGCATGAGACCTCGATTACTCCATATTGGGTATCATTTTCTTAGCTTTCAATTCGTTTACGTTCCAAAGAATTCCTATTTGTTTTATATGTACTATAGGGATACTCTTGAGAATTGATGATGCCACTTTTGAGATGACCTAGTGACGCTAGGGTTTGTACATAGGTGAACTTGTAGCATAGATTGCATAATATGGTTTGGATTGAGCGTAGTGGTAGGTGTGGCTTTTGGCAGTCAATCATTTATGAGAAGAAGCCAGTTTTTGCTTTTATTATTAACACTTAGGACACTCCTTAGATTAGTATACTTTAGGGACATCTCCTACTTTCTTAGTTTATTTGCCTCCCCCTCTTCGCCATCTCCTCCTATTGAGACCAATTTTATAGGGCTAATAGGAGTAAGGGCAAGGTGATATTTATTGAGCCAAAGAAACATTAGGTGTTTCTATCATGCCTTCTATTTTTCCCACATCTTCTATTACAACAAATTATGTTACAGAGATTATTTCACTAATGACAAAGTTTGCATCTACATCTATAGTTTCTATTCCAATTCTCACTATAGTCCGTACAGAGATCTTACCAATTGTTCCTATAGAGGTCCCACCACAACTTTCTACAATTACAAAGCCGACTCTGGATGTTCCTATTGAGGTACATTCTCCCCCTATTACTACTACTCACATTGTTATTACTTATCCTACTACTATGGCATTCCTTGAGCCTATACACATCAGTTTTCCTCTACATGAGACACCTTCAAATGACTCTCAGTCAACACGGGCCTACGAAGCAATATATATCGTCCCAAGATCTTGCAAATGGGATATTCGACAATATTGGTAAAATCAATCCTCCACCAAGCTTAGGTTTATAGACCACTTCAAGAAAATACATCGCATAAAGGTGGAGGCTACCGTGAGATTTTCTATCGAGGAGTTGGTTTCCAACCTAGAAGGCAGATAATCTAATTTCTTCTCATCTTGGACTCCTACACTACATATTCACCTATTTCTATCATTATGTTTTCGAGTCTAGATAAGGTAAATGCACATACTAAAAGCAACATGGATGGTATGTGTCTTGGGGATTGCATGGAGAACACCAAGATTTATGTACCTTTAGTCGGTAGTTCAAATTCACACTGCAAGTTGACCATGGGAAATGTACATGAGATTTTTCAGAATTTTTGTTTCCATGGTAGCTTTGAGATGGGTTTGAATGACAAGACGCACATACTTATACACCTTACACTTGAGAACGACTACATTAGATTATTTCTTAAGTCTTCATGGTACATTGATGGGTGTCCAATGAGGACGTTAATTCACTTGTGACTTTAGACATGAGCATGAGTCCTAGATAACTCCAAATTAGGTATCATTTTCTTTGCTTTTGATTCATTTGCATGCCAAAGAATTCTTATTTGTTTTTATCAAGGGCTACATGGATACTCTTGAAGATTGATGATGCTATCTCTGATTTGAGACGACCTAGTAACGCTGGGGTATTTATAGAGGTTAATTTGGAGCATAGATTGCTGATAGGGTTTTGGATTGAGTGCAGTGGTAACCGTGGCTTTTGGCAGTCACTCATATACCAAAAAAGAGGCCAATTTTTGCTTTTGTTATAGATACTTGGCGCACTCCTCAGATTAGTTACTTCGGGGACACATTCTACTTTCCCAATTTTGCCTCGTACATCTCAGCCCTCTCCTCCTATGGAGACCACTACCTATAGGGCTGATAAGTGTAAAGGCAATGTCACATGTGTTGAGCCAAGTAAGCACTAGGATTCTTACATATTCAAAATTCCTATTATACCTTGATTACCTAGAATACATAGGTACAATTATAGGAAAATCCTTGTATAAATATGTATCTTCTGAATGAATATTCATTCAAAAGCAATATTTTCTTCTTCTTTTCAATCAGACCTCAAATGCTTCCAAAATACGCACATATGTAGCGATTTTATCATTTTCTATATGGATTATTTAAACTCTAATTATTTTTGAACAGAAAAGCGAGATATGGAACCTAGCTAATGGTCCTACATCAGTCCTTAACAAAATTACAACTGTGCTAGTCGAAGATTGAACAAGATTAGATAGAAAAGTTCGATGTATAAACCTAGGATTGACAACATAGGATAGCTTCCTCCTCAATTATTCTTAACATGTGGTGAACTGCACCAGCTATTTCATC
>CAIGRL010291418.1:0-10873 GCA_903798325.1 Fraxinus xanthoxyloides
GCCAAACTAAGAAAATGAATTTCACGAAAAAGAAAACGTATCAAATAAAATAAAAGTGGAATTTGAAATTTGTTTTCCTTTTTCCATAGAAAATAATGGCCAATCAAACAGACCCTTAAAGAATTGGTGCTTCTTTAGACAATTATATCACTAGTATGCTATATATTGTACAACATAGTTTAAATGTTGAATTTGTTTCTCTCATGGGCGTTTGATTAATTTTATTTTCAACAAGAAATGTCTTTTTTTATCCAAGTTTTTATTTTCGAGTGTTTGATTGGCATTTTTTTATGAAAAATATTTTTCAAATGTTGGTCAGGTAATCATATTTTTTTTCTCAAAAATGACTAATTTTTCTTATGGTTAGTAAATTTTTATTTTTTAGGTAATTTACACTTTCCAAAAGGCCAGCTTTATGAAAAAATACAATATTTTTGAAGTTAAAAATTATGTCAATTGATCCCTTAATTTAATTTGGGAAAAATTATATATATTTTCGGATGTATGCATAAATAATTAAAATTATTTTATTAATTAAACATATTAAAGTCACAATTATACAATTTATGGTTACAATTACGTACTTGTAGGTAACAACTTTGTTGACCTATGGTTGATTATAATTTTAGAGTTTTGATTAAAACAAACGAGTTAATCTTATTTACTAACAAATTGAATTTAAGTGATTATAGTTTTTCAAAGTATGCGATGGAAAATTGATCGATGGTGTCAAAAGATTAAAAGTTATCATCACAAATCGGATTCATGAAGGAAGTTAAGATCGAAGTCACACGTTCAATAACTTAAGAGCCAAACTTTGGAGTAAAATCAAAGACTTTATTTCTTAAATAAAATATAAATATATTAATAATTTGATACTTGAAAATTAATGCATAAGTTCAAGAACCTTCTATGCCTTAAAAACAAATTTGTGCATTAAAAGTCATTCGAATACAATGATTTGATCACACGAAAAAAGTAATTTTTAAAAATGATATTTGAACTTGAAAAAACTTTTTATCTTGAAAAGTTAGTTAAAAATAATTTTCAAAAGTTCATGCCTTTCAAAACTTTCAAATCGGAACAAACATGATCAAAACGTAAAAAATGCGGAATTGCCCAACTGTCGACCAGCTAAAATAGGCGATCGACTTGAAATTTCCTACTGTCCAAAAGTTCATGCCTTTCAAAACTTTCAAATCGGAACAAACAGGATCAAAACGTAAAAAATGCGGAATTGCCCAACGGTCGACCAGCTAAAATAGGCGATCGACTTGGAATTTCCTACTGTCCAAAATTTGATCTTTTGACTTTTGATTTTTCTATACAAAGGGCTATATTGGTCATCCAGACAAGAGGCGATCGACCGAATGTGGTCATCCGAACTCCCAGACTTTTTGGACATTTTGACTGCTATAAATATTATTTTACTTTGTATTCATCACACAATAAGAAGATAGATTTCTTGTTAAATATATTTGTGAAAAATCTTCTTTGATTTTACATTTTTACATTCATTTCATTTGTTTTTTCATAACAAAAATTTTAATTGTTGAATCAAACTTTTTGAATCATTTCTTTCATCAAAGTTTTTCATTTTTTTTTTTGTGCTTAACTTATTTATATCACTATTAAAATAGAGATATATTTTTAAAGAAGATTTTGTACTTACATTGCATAACCGTTCATACTTTTTTATATTGAAAACTATGATTAATTGAATCAAACTTGTAAAATCATCATTAAAAAAGAGATATATATTGAAAAGATTTTTGAACCTACATTCAATTTATTTCTTCTTCATTTTTTCATTGAAACATTTTGATTGATTGAATCTAATTTTTGATTATCATACTTGTCAAAACTTTTCATCGAACACGTGAGTTGTCATTTATTACTATTTATTGAAGTGTCAGCTTCTCTTAATATTTAACTTGTTTGTATTATTTATCAAGAGATATATTCCATTGTAAAATCATTTTGATAAAATGTGGGTCAGGTTGATGTCCCATAAATATCAACATTATATAAGGATCGTTACTTCTTGTTGTAAGTCACCGCGTAGGTCATATTGAGATCCCGTAAAGCTCAATAGTATGAGTCATGTTGAGATCCCATTAAACCTTAATAGTAGGTCGTGTTGAGTCCCATAAAACTTAACATTATATAAGAATCGGTACTCCTTGTTTGTGAGTCACTAGAAGCATTTTAAAATATTAGATTGTCCATAAGTCAATCAACATAGTGAAAAGGTATTGCTCGTGCTGGAGAATTTGGTAATGGAGGACGTAGATCATTTCTTTACATTGAATTTCCACAATTATATTGTTTGCATCATCTCCCCATTTCACTTATCACTCTTATATTTGTGCTAATTATTTGAATTAATCTATTTAGCCTTTATTTACTTGTATTTAGATTAATTCTCCGAAAAAGTTTTAAAAATAAATTCACCCCCTTTTTATTAGTTATTCTTGGACTATTAAACTTATTTATTGATCATATATTATCAAATTACTTGGTCACAATTTATTTATTGATGACAAATCACAAATTTTATAAGTCACAACGGCCACAAATTATCAAATTAGTTAGTTATAAGTTATTTCTCAATCACAAACTACCATTAGTAACAAATTATCGAATTTTTAGGTCACATAATAAATAGTTGATTACAAATTAACCAAGAATAATTGGTCACAAACACTTCACTTCACTTCACACCACCCGCACCCCAACTCTAACACCAACATCAATGTGGTCACAAATTAACCAAATAATTGGTCTCAAATATTTAAATAGTTAGTTACAAATACTCTTCATCTCACTCATACCTCAACTCCACCACCAATATTAATTATTAATCAGAAACACCTAAATAGTTGGTCACAAATACTTTCATCCCATCCCCCACGCCAACCCCACCATCGTCATTGTTGTCATCATCACTACCACTACCATCGCAACCACCACCACAAAACACAACTTAACAATGCAACCATGACCGAAGCTAATGCCACCAAGGCTGTGCTAGTTCCTTTTTTGTCGACAAACTCGACACCAAAACTACAAACGCCTCCTATCTACTCACCTCGCCACTAGTTCTCTCTCCAACATCACCTGTCCAATCACCTCCACCACCCAATTAAACACTGCTGCAAATGTCAACGTTGTCGTTCGTAGCAGGGTCACGACGCTGTTGTGAAGTTCACAAAAGCCTCACGATTTGTCCCGAAGTTCACAGTTTTGAACATCATTCATAGTTGGCTGTGATTATTGTTGGTATGGCTTTGGAGAAAAGTCCCTGAAGATCATCGCGGAAAAAAGAGGAGAGAGAGAGGAGAAATAAATTAGGGTATAGGATTAAGATTGGGATGAATGGGGTGGGGTGAAGGGGAGTGGGGTTAGATTGGATTGGGTATGGTGAATATGTAGATTATTTTAATTTATATTATTGTTGTTGTTGGTTAAATTATCATCCAATTTATGAATAAGTAAACCTTATATCTGATTTTTGAATTATAATATTTAAAAACCTATAATGTGTAATTTTCGCATTTAATTTTCCGTACCACATCCAGCCTAATAAATCCATAGGCCAATCAACAATTAAAATATCATTTCTAGGACAAAAAATGAAATTTACTTCACAAGCCCCTGTTTGATGGCCTTTTTTTTTTTTTGGAAAAAATCGTCATTTTTGTTAGGTCAAGGAGTAAGTTGCAAATATTATAAGTTGATTTGTATTAGGTCTAGGGTTCAAGGATGGAAAGAAGGAAAAAACAACGCTGCAGTTTTGCTAAATTGTTGCCTTGACTTCACTCGAGCAGCAGAATAGAAACATCGTCGCTCGCATGTCTGCTTGACCTCGCTCGAGCAAGAACATGTCAACTTACTCGCTCGAGTAAGTTGCAAATATTATAAGTTGAGTTGTATTAGGTCTAGTGTTCAAGGATGGAAAGAAGGAAAAAAAGCGCTGCAGTTTTGCTAAATTGTTGCCTTGACTTCACTCGAGCGGCAGAATAGAAACATCGTCGCTCGCATGTCGGCTTGACCTCGCTCGAGCAAGAACATGTCACTCGTCTATTACTAAGCTCTCGCTCGAGCAACAATGTCATTCGGAAAGTTTTAATTCACGTTTTTAAGACTTTTTATCCGATCCATTTAATCCTAAACCCACAGTATAAGTATCAGCATGCCTTTTAATGATTTTTCTAAGGTTGAACATTGAGAGAACACAGATTACTTCATGTCTACCTCATTAAATTCATCCATAACTTTCAACTTTCATTGTTCGATTTGTTTTGGCGGTGAAAACATCAAACTTACTTAATCCAAATACTAAACTGCTTACTTCTTAAACTTCTGTAAGAGTTCTGAAAATCAAGTGAAGGTGATTGGAGTTCTAGTTGTTAGAGAATGCAGAGTTCTTTATTGATCAACATGAGATGGACAAATTCAAAAAGTCGGGAGATGGTGTAGGAGCCGCAGTCCATGATGGCTTTGAAAATCACAGCCGCGAGTGGTGCATGGACACACATTAGGAGGGCTATGAGATTTACTGTCACGAGGTCAGAAAGTACTAGAAGTAGTCGTGTCTAATGGACTGTAAGTTTAAATTCGCTTATAGTTGATTTTTGACTAGCAAAGTTTTCGGAGTTTTTACCGAGTTGGGGTTTCTCCGTGATCATTTTATGTGTTATTTACTGTTTTCAAATAATTGATGCAGTTCAATATAGAGAAATTGGATTAATTGATTAAATATCTATACATAATTAAAAATGACTTGCTATTATTTAATTATTAGTTTTTAATTCAACATAATCACATATTCACCCTCATCTAGATGTAATTTAGGTCGAATCTCGTAATTTCAGTTTTAAATAGTGAATTTTTAGAGAATGTGTAGTTAAAAAGTAAATAAATTTTTTGAATTTATGAGTAGAATATGCTATTGTGTGATTGTATAGTTAAAAATAAATATGTAGAAAAAATAGTTTTATTTTAATGGTTGTCAAACATGGCATAAGTAATTTCAATGAAATTTATCTTTATGGGCAAAAGAGTAGTTTTATTCATTTTGTAGCAAGGGTCAATAGGAATTATTTCATGAGTTTTGCTCTTCGTCCATGGTTACATGAGCCCTGGACGCTAAGAACAATGTGGCGCCCTCGAAATAAGGGTCCTGTCACTCTAGCAAAACTTTTATTTCATTCCTTCCAAACTCAAGTTAAGTTAAGGAGACAAAGAACAATTCCAAGAGATTCTTTAAATATAAAATATTATTTATTTTACAGACTCAATGCTTAAAAATGAACTCTTAGAAACTCTCTATTTTAATTTTCTAAAATAGAGAGTGTGTTTGACTTTCCAAATTTAGAGATTCAAACTAATTCTCTATTTTTAATGTAGGATGCTTGCATTTAATGAATCACATATTTCAATAATATAATTCTTAAAATATTCAAACCACATTTAAATTGATTGATTAATTGACATATAAAAAAATCATGTTAAATAAAATATGAAGATAAATCAATAAATGTCTTTTGAGAAAAGCAAAATAAAGAGCCGAAATAAAGAGCTTGTTGGAGTGTATATCTCAAAATTTTAAAATGTTATCTATAACACATAAAATGCTCCGTATAAATAAAGAGTCTTGGAAATGCTCTAAAGACATGCCTTGAAGTTTTTCTCATCAATTTTGACCTTTTTGGGTGACGTTGTTATGAAAGGTTAAAAAATATTACTAATAAGATAAAACTCGCTTATGAAGTATATAAAGTTACTTATAAATAAAAAAATCACTTATGTATAAAAGTTTATTTAAATTTAACTTGTAACTGTAAAATTTGTTTATAAGTAAAAAAAACACTCATAACTAAAAATATAAATAAATATTTTACTTTCTAAATTGAAAATTAACTTATATATAAAAAATTACTCGTAACTAAAATATCACTTAGTAAAAAAGATTCATAAAAGAAAATGAAATTTGAAATTCTTTTCTAAAAAGGACATATATTTAATTATATTCATTCTCTTGAACAAAATAGAAATCTCAAATAAAATATTCAATTATTGATAAAGTAACAAAAATAAAGTCCTGGAGTCTGAAGTTTTAAAATATAGGGTTCGTCGTCATCTTAGAATTTACAATTAGTAAAGCACCATGGAATTACACAAATAAGATTTGGATTGATAATACATCACCCGAATTTCAATAATATAAACAGAAGCACAAAATTTGAATCCTTCGACAATTATTGAATGATCTTCTTATATCATCTTCTTCTTCTTTCAAAATCCAAGTAGAAGTATGAAATTTATGATTGATTGTGTTAGTGAATAAAAGATTCCCCTCTATATTGTGTCCCCCTTTTAAATGCTAGAAAAAACTCTATTTATAGCCCAAACCTAATTAAAATTTGTGCATCATCTTCATTTCTGGTAGAAGTCTAATTAGATTAGGAAAGAAAATCGGGACTGTCATGTAGCCAAGCTATGCGATCACATGACTATAGGGGTTGTGATTACAAGACTCTATATTTTGCACCCGTTTGGTCCCCATCATTACATATTATAACGAGAGAAATAGTAAATTTTTGAAGAAAGTATGGTGAAAAAAGAAGTAAATGTTTTTAGATTCATGTGCAATATTATGTTATTAGAAAGAGAAAAAATGAATTATGGTCATCCTATTGTAATCTCATGACTCGTACCTTGTGATTGCAAGATTTGATATTTTCCATACAATGCAAGTTGGTTGTCCTATTTTGATCAGCTGAACTCCCTTCTTATTTTGTATCGTGGGTCCTTAATCTTTCATATCTTTAAACTTTAGTTCTCAACTTTTATAATTTGTTATCTTCAGACCTCATTATTTGATTTAAGCTCTAAATGCATCCAAGTCTTGATTTTACCTGCATTTAACAAATTACACTAAATTAAGTAGAAATGCATTCAATTGACAATAGTTTATCAAGTTTAATACTGCGGACTATCAAATATCTCCAAACTCAAATTTTTGTTCGTTTTGAGCGAGATTATCTACTTTACACAAGCAAACAAATATAAACATCAATTCATTAAAAACTTGTTGTATTGCCTTGTGGTTATAGTGTCGATTTTTCCATAGACGGCACCAATCTTTTGACCCTTAAAAATGTTCCAATGAGGTGCCCAACACAACCCAAGGTCTCTCATGTCCACGCAAGTTGGATTCCTGCACACTTGGATAAACCGTTAGGGACACATGACCTTCTCTAGGAGGGATGGAGTTGGTCGCGTGCATTCCGTCGGTCTAATCAATTTGAAAAATGATTATGGGTCTGAGAGAGCTTAAACATGAGCATTCAATAAAAAGGGGATCGACTTTAGGAGATGAATCAGAATGTATGGCAAGAATATATCCTTTAAGAATCTAAACTTGCATTATTCTCAAATGGTACTAAATATGAGCTTTTATATTTGAGCATAAGGAATGGTGATCATTAAATGACGATGCACGTGACCCCATCCACAAGATTGACCTTTCCAATCATAAGCATCAATCAATCATAGCCTTAAATGCTAGCACTACTAATCATACGACCTAGTTTGGGGCTTGGACTTGACCAAATAGGTTTGTGGTGGCGGTGGCAGTGAGTTTTCTTGTAATCTACGCGGGACAAGATATGTTCAAGATTCATTACAACCTCGCCTCGGACTGGCTCTTGCCGTAGGGTTCGTGTGCAATGGGGTCAGCCCACCTCTTCTACATCGGGTCGTTCAAACTTCTTAAAGAGGGTCGTCCGTGTGGGGGTTGGGTCGACCCCATTGGTGTATTGAATGTGGGGTCCCCGAAACGCTTGCCACGTGACCTAATAGGGGCCATGTGTGAGTCCTAGTTTCACAAGGCGTAACAACTACTTTCATAGAGGTTCTAGATGAGTGATGTCTGCAAAACTTCCAAGCTGAAGGGCCGCTTCTCACATGGAATAACGAAGGGAGCGTACTTTCAATGTACAAGAACGACGTTGGGGATAAGGAATGGATGCTGACAACATTACATGATAGAGACGGGGTAAGGAGGAAGGGTTATTAGCACTCAAACTTGACAGAGTAAGTAAGGCGTATGATCGTTGGGTATCATTCATCTATAACTGCGTTACTACGTCTAGCTTTAGTGTTCTTCTATAGACCAAAATTGTGCACATAAACCACTATCAGTCCTCATTGCCGTCACATAAGATTAATTGTTCACATAAACTACATTACGATAATTGTTTCAGTTTCTGCTAGAGAAATTTCCATAATTGTCACGATCAATTTGAAAACTATCATTAACTTCTGCCTCGTCCATTGTAACAGTAGCTGTAACAAGGCTGCTAAACACCTCGACTTGTTCTTAATTTATAATTGGTGCGATCTGCCAAAAGGTAGATGGCCTTGGCAACTACAGATCCGCACAGGTTCTGATACATTCCCCATCCCCAACCCACCATCTGACACCTTTGTTAACTACCTCTCTGCCCCATAAATGACTTTTCCATCAGCATTAAGATCTGTTCTTGTCAACGGCTTCCACAAAATTTGTCACTGAAATACTTCCTTAGAGGATGGCACCAGCCAAAGATTCTGGATAATTGACCAAAGCAACACGCTTCGTAAAGACTCGATTGATTCACGCCCCAGTAAATTTCAATGCATTCACAGCATTTTCGGCAACCTTTCCAAGGGTTTGCATTTCCCATTAAAGTTGTGAAAACTGGACTTTTTATTGACCACTATATGCAGACTGCAGTGGTCAATAAAAAAATAGAAAACATCAGAAAATGTGCAAATATGATTAACAGTTTCAGAATACTATTACTATCCAAAACAATCTCTTTTCAACTCATCATTCCAAAAATTCAAAGTACACGTCATGTTGTCTATTTCAAAGAAACATAAATATTTGTTGAAAACAAAGATGACAAGAAGAGAAGTTGGGGACATCCACCAAATCACGCACCGACCACTTCAGTTTCCTCAGCCATTGGCTCCTCAGTAGGCCGGTCCAACTTCACTCCAACATCCTCACTGTAATCACCGTGAACCTACATGATCCCACAAAGTTCATTTACAAGGACATTATGAGAAGGACATTATGAGACTTGAATCATTCAATACAACTTTTAGTTGTTTTTGCCCAATGAATTTACAATATAATCTAATGATCAAGGCAAAAGAGAACTGAAAAACTTGCCTCCATCAATTTGCCAAGGTCAAATTTGGGAGCTTTCAAGATCTTGACCTTTCGTATATATACATTCTGCAGAGGATAAATGCTTGAAGTGGCCTTCTCAATCTCTTTTCCAATTGACTCGGGTATGAACTTCTGAACCAGATCCTTGAGATCGCAAGATTGTGCCTGGTTGATCATGATCTCCCGCATCTTCCGTCGAATCTAAGAAAACCAAAACAGGGAAAGTTACAATGATGACAACAAATAAAGAACATAGAATTCCAATATCAAACTAATGACTAGATTAATGATGAGACTTTTTCAATGCATAATTAAATCATATTCACAGCTAGATTATACCAGTGAAATGGTAATTTAAAAATAGATCACTGAAATGGTAATTACTTGGCGAATCTGGCTTGATTGAGCATAACATGTCCTCTTTTGCTGGTTGGCACGCTTCTTAGTGAATCCAATGCAGAACATCCTCAAGGTGTAGTTGTCTGTTGTCTTGACATCAACGTGAGCCTCGATCAATGATTGCCATTTCTTCACAAGTGACCTCAATTTATCTGTTGTAAAGTTCATGCCCTGTAATTGGTCAAAGGAAAATTAGCAGTCATCAAAAACTCATCAAGCACACAATACTATAAATCATACCCAGAAATTCGTGAGAACATTCTTTCCTTGAACATCTTCAGCTCTCAATCGAATCTTTCTGAAGGAATGGTCCTCGTCACCTTGAAGATCAGCCAAGGACACTTCAAAAACACGGTGCTTAAGTCCTTCTGATGCAATCTGATGGAGAAATCGCCAACAGATTAACATCTTCTCATTGCTTATACGTGGAAGAAAATTTAAAACACAAACAAGTTCAAATATATGGCAGCAGGTCCCCATATTTTGGAGGGGGTCAACGCAAGAGTTATAACGTTCTAATTTTGTATGGTTCAGATCTGTACCAACAAGTCATCAAATAAAGTAAGGTAACAATAACAAAGAAGTGCTTCAAATTAACTTTTACTCATTTCCTGATTTCTTCATAAATAAAATGAGAACTTTTTGACAAGGATATGTACTTTGAAGAATAAAAATTGTACATTGACATATTCTTGTCAATGAAAAATGTGATTTATTGATTAATAATTTCGGTTATCGTGTAAATATGATAATTATAAGAAAATAGCACAAGACTCCAACGATATATGATGATACAAATTATGCACATAAACAATTTGATTTTGAAAAGTCATATTGTCGTTTACTTCTCAATCGGAGGAATGATTTATGACTCATCTTGATCATAGAAGTTGTGACTTATGAGTAAAGACACTAGTTCATTTGAAATAAAGTGGGTGAATTTAATTTGAGGCAATAAACCTTTCAAAATAATCTGGAAACCTATCTTAATACATACCTCTGGTTAAGAATGTCTCCAAAAAAAAATTCATTAGTATCAATATTTCATAAATAGTTAGAGTGTGTTTGATGGATATTATTTTGGAAGAATGTATTTTGGAATAGTAGATTGATAGAGAATGTGTGGTTGAAAAGGAAGGAAAAGTTATTGATGTGATAGAAAATATTATTTTATTAAAGAATGTGTGGTTGAAAATGAGTAGAAGAATGAGAATGAAAAAAATAATGTGTATCAAACGGGGCCTA
>CAIGRL010291424.1:0-10269 GCA_903798325.1 Fraxinus xanthoxyloides
CCCCCCCCCCCCCCCCCTCTCTCCCTCCCTGCGGACCCACCTATTTTCTCTCTCCTCTCTCTATATCCCTACCGCCACCATCCACCAGCACCACCTCATCGGCACCACCACCGCCTCTCTTCTCCCTCCTTCCCTTCTGTTTCAGATACCTCCATCGCAAGAGTTGAGCTATTAATTATAGACCTCCTGGCTTTTAGTCACGATAGGTGGGACGGAAGGTTATTGTAGTGGTGGGCCGGGTTTTAAGAGTGTGGACGTTGGTGGGGTTAAGAAGGTAGGTTGGAGAAGGTGAAGTAGCTTTACCATTTTTTTCGCCGCTCTTCCTCTCCTCCCTTCTCCCTCCTCCCCATTCTCATGTTTTGTTATAGGTGTGGTATAAATCTGCATAGAGGAGGCGGTGCTGGTGATGGTATGTTTTTGGGCGACGGTGGTGGTGGCAGATCTGTGATGGATCTGTGGCAGTGGATTTATGGCAATGGCAGTGGGGGATCCGCGGTGGATATGTTTCGATCATTTTTTTTATTACTGTGGCAATAGTTGTGGTGGTGCTGTGGCAGGGTAAACGGTGACGGTTTTTTGGTGTTGTGGTATAGGTGGCGATTGACGTGGTTATTTTTTGTTGTTATTGTGGAGGTGATTATGGTGGTATTGTGGCGGGGGCCACGGTGGTAGTTTGGGTGGTGATGTAGCGAGGGCGGGGGTGGGGTAGTATTTGTGACCAAATATTGGTGGAGGATCGGGACAGGGATGAGGTGTTTGGTATATGTGATCAACATATTGGTTCACTGTGACTCATTATTAATCTGTGACCTTAAATCTCGATAATTTGTGATCAAGAAATTTGGAAATATGTGACATATTGATAAATTGTGATCTATAATTTTTTGATCCGTGACCAATAAATTAAATTTGACATATAATTTTTTAAATTTGTGATCTCGAAATAATTTGTGATCAATTAATTTGATATTTTGTGATCATAAAATAAGTTTTGCGACTTATAAATTTTGTAATTTGTGACCGATAAACAAATTGTGATTTTTAAAATTTTTAATTTGTGATCGATGAACGAAATGTGACCTATAAATTTTTTGAATTGTGAACTTAATTTTTTTGAATTGTGACTAAATTGCATAGATCTATGACATTTATATATTTATTAATAAAATATATAATTAATTAATTAAATCATAAATAAATTTTAATGACCTAATTTTTGAAAATTAAAACCTCTATCTTTAATTTTGAAATGGTGTATACTAAAAACCTGGTTTATGTATTGTTCTTTTTTTTTCTTTTCCTAAACAACCATGTGGTCAGTATTTGGAAAATAATGAGTTTCATCCATTTTGTCATTGGTCAAACTCATTTTCACTCGAAATGACGAAAATAAAAGGGCAATCTTGTCTTTCTAATATTCTTAATTAAAATATTAAATAGAGAATGAAAATGAAAATGAAAATTTCGGAAAAATAAAAATGGAAGAAATCCAATCATCTTTTCCGCCCCAACTTCCGACCACACCATCCCTGATGTGAACACAATCAAGAATTGATCTTAGGAATGCCCGAACAAGATGGAACCAATCCAAGTTTGCTAGAAATCACGTCGCGCAAAGATCAACCCTACCCGTTGTTCGACCCGTATCAAGAACCGAGATTATGCGTAAGAAGTGACCCGTTGATTACCCGGAACAAGAATCGTGAAGTGAGAACACCACAAAAGGATTGTGAAACCTCTTGACAAGCTCAAATTAGAACTTTAAACCACAAAAACATGGAGGAATGAAACTCTCAAATTTAATTTAATTCTTTCAAATAATCAAAATCTTGTTTCCAAATAATAATATATTCTATTTATATGAAAATATAAAAAATCATAATTTAGCTAGATAATATTGTGATTAATTCAAATAGATCACAAAAGATGTTAAGAAGATAGTATTTAAGTCAAACTAGGAAACTACCAAAAAAGACAAATTTCTAGTCAATTTTTTATACTATTTTCCGTCAACTTGTTCTCGACATGTTTCTGTTCGACTGCAAGTTCAAAAGTACCATACACTTACGTTGCCTTGTATAGAATTTCGTGACGATTTCGAATTGTCTCATGGGTAAAAATCTGACAACCGAGCTGAGAGTTATGTGTATTTTAATCCACGCTACTCGTTTTCTTTCTAAATATTTTCTAAACCTTGAATCCAACTCATTTCGGCTCTCGAGCTCTTTACGAAATTTGAACGTTGACTTGTCAACTTCACCCATCTGAACTCCATTATTTGAATCATTGACTCGTGTGATCCGACCAAGTGATTGCTTGCACCAACAATCACTGCGTAAAATAGGAAAGTTAGGGCTTGCTTTGAAATCCGGGCATTTTCGATTGTGAGGCGCGGTAATGGGAATGTGCTGGTGGTGATGAGGATGGGGCTCGTGTGGTGGGGTAGAGAAGATGATATAATTCTTTTCTTTTACTTTTTCCGAATTTCTATTTTTCTTTTTAGAATTTAATTTAGAATATTAGAATGATAAATCTGCCTTTTAAAAACAACAATACTTCATGTACAGAAGCCATTTTGACAGAAAATTCACAAAAAACACACATATATGGGTCCCGCACATTATTTTCTTTTTTTTTAATATATGGTGGGGCCCACTCATTATTAGTATTCTGGTGAATTTTTGTACAAACTGATTTTTTCTTTTAAAAATTTGTCCCTTCAAATAAAATGAATTTGACTATTTGTAAAATGTTCGAGACACTGTTATCCAAATAAAAGGCTGCTGATGAAAATGCAAATGATCTCAAATATTAAAAATGCTTGGCATAATTTAATCAATTTATAAATATACGGGTTATAACTAGGTCCAGATTTCCATTTACTTTAAGTAACAATATTTTCACAACTAGACACGCATTATAACAGCACACACAATGCAAACAACTTTAATAACACGAATATTTTTTCAATAACACGAAAAATATTAACGTTACGATCACAACATCAGCCTTACCCTACCGTGTTGGTGATGCAATATTGTGAATGAAGAACTGGGCCCTCATTTTTATTGTTTGTATCTCGTGTCAGTTAGGAATAGAAAAGCAAACGGAGAAGAAAAAATAAATAAAATAAAACAGATATCAGAGCAATTAAAAAGAAAATTATTTAAAAGTAAATACTCTCTATTTTAAAATGTCAATTACAATTAGACCTCGAAAAGCTATTTATTTTTATTTTTCAGAATAGACTGTGAGTTTGACTCTCTATATTTGGTTTGAATTGAATAAAAAAAAAAGGAATATTGCAGCCACGATATCAAACATTTCACCTTTATGCAGACTCTGCCTAAACGTTTCCTTTGTGTCATCAGAGGTGCCAAACCTTTAAAAATGTTGCAACGGAGTCCGGATGGATGAAATCCATATTCTTGACCATTAGTTGACTATTTAAAAAAAAATTGAGCTATTTTGACTAATTTAGATGGGGTAAAATTGTACTTTTATATTATTATACATAAAGTAATATTATAGTAATTGGTTATTTAATATTTATTAAATAAATATATCACTAATAATTCATCACACCCACCTCACCACCTCTCATTAAAAACTGTGAACGGCGGAAAATTAACACCGTTGATCGCCCACCAAACTAACGCAGCCGCGCGCAAGATCGCTACATGCAGCACAGTCGCACGTAAGACCACCCTGTGCAGCACCTAGCTATGCACATGACCACCAGTCTGATCTGATTTGAGGATGTATTTTGGCATTTTTGGGGTGAGGAGGTGGGTTTTGGCTTTGGTGGTGGAAATATTTTTTGAGTGATGGGTTTTGGCGTTGGTGGTTTCAGTTCGGGTGTCAGAATCGATGAGGGTGGAGTTGATTTACGACTTGGTTCCCAAGGTTTTGGTGTTGATGGTGTAGGCAGTAGGCAGAGTTTTCACATTTGGCAGAATTAGCCTTGCCCTTGGTGGTGCCACTAGCTTTGGCCTCGGTTTACTTTGGGGAAAATTTTATTGATGAAAACGGTGAGAAATTGTATAATGTATTGTTGGAGTATGCTTTCGATGGCTCTTTGGCCGATAAAGTAAAGAATTATCGGCTCTCCCCACTGCACCAACTGATATTACACCATGAAGGTGCGAATGGATGGCTGGGCGGTGTTGGTTAGAGGAGATGGAGTCGTGCCGACGTTGACTGTATCTCTGGATCTGTTTTTGGGTTCGGGGTGGAGCGGGGAAAGAAAAACGCCGTTCTTTTTTTTTCTTTTTTAATATTTTTATTTAATTACTATAATATATTTTATGTAGAATAATATAAAAGTACAATTTTACCCATACTAAATTAGTCAAAAGATATCAAATCTTTTTTTTAAATGGTCATAGATGGATTTCGTCCATTCAAGCTCCAACTGCAACATTTTTAAAGGTTTGATACCTCTGGTGGCACAAATGAAATGTTTGGGCAAAATCTGCAAAAATGTGAAATTTTTGGTATCGTGGCTGCAATTTTCCCTAAATAAAATATAACTTTTAATTAATGTTTAAACCAAATCAGTGGATAGCCTTGAAGTTTGACCATTGAAATTTACAGCTAGTTAACATGTTATTGATAAATTCTGAGTTAATTTAATCAACACTCACTCAACTTTAAACTTGTTACCATTCACTCACTCAACTTCAACGGGTTACTAAACGCTCACTCATCTTTACATATTATTACACATCAACCACTCACTCCACTCGCGTCTCTTTTAATTAACAGAAGATTACACGTGTCTGGCGGAATCTCACTTGGCAAACACGCTGGAATTAAACCCATTTTCACGACACACTCCTCTCCAACATGCTTATCCCCCAATTTCTCTCCTCTCCAATTCGAACCCTTAATTCCCAATTCAATTCAAACCCTTAATTCCCAATTGAAATCCCGACGGTCGAAGGATCTGAATTACTGGCAAAACCCAATTCCAAAACCAACAAAGATTCAACCTTCTTTATATCAGACTCTTTATTCTTCTGTAAATCCAGAAAACAACAAAACCCGATTCCAAAACCAACAAAGATTCAACCTTCTTTATATCAGACTCTTTATTCTTCTGTAAATCCAGAAAACAATGATTTCAACTGCACTCACGATCTTGATTCACCAACCCAACAAAAACCCACAAAAAATCGCGTCTTTTGACGCTTTGAGGGTAAAAAATGGTTCATTTCATGCCCATTTTCTTCGTACTTTTGAGACCACCCAAAAACCACTTAATGTCAGTCAAAATAGATTATTTTCAGCTTCTCCATCAGATCCTTTGCCAGTAATTCAGATCCACTCCACGTTGTTTCCACTAAAAAATTTCATCCTCCCCACCCCGGCATTTTCAACTTCTTTTGATAAAAATCTCTCACATTCATTTATGTGATTCTATATTCAGGTGAAGGTGTACATGGGAGAAGGTTGAAATGTGAATCTTTACTCTCAGTGCCGTTCTTTGTTCTGTTTTTTAATATTGTTGGTTGGAGGCAGATTAAATATTTGTTTGCTGATTGATGATCATTGTTCTTCTGGTTCTCTTCCAGTGAGTAGAGTGTCGTGAAAATGGGGGAAATGTCGTGAAAATGGGGGAGAGGGTTTAATTCCAGCTCTTTCAATTTAATTCCAGCGTGTTTGCCAGGTGGATTTTCGTCAGACACGTGTAATTTTCTGTTAATTAAAAGACGGGAGTGGTGGATGGATAATAACATGTAAAGACGAGTAAGCGTTCAGTAACCCGTTGAAGCTGAGTGTGTAAGTGGTAACAAGTTTAAAGTTGAGTGAGTCTTGATTAAATTAACTCGATAAATTCTATTTACATTACATTAGTTGTTGATGGTTTCAGAAAAAAAAATATTTTATTTATTTTTCATTTTTGTCAATCTTTTTCTTTTTTTGGGTACACGAGAAGAGATATTGATGATTTGTATTCTTCTCTCTCTTTGTCACTTTCACCATTGGATTCTCTCCTTTCTTTGTTTTCCTAATTTTTGGGGGTGATGGGTAAAAAGTTAGGTTGAAGGGCGACCATTTATCTGTCGGTTTCTCTTGAAAATTGCACACAAATCAAGCATACAAGGAATGACCCCTAAATGTTAGTCTAAGCAATTCCATAGCTGCTTGAGCAACACCAAGCCGGGCCAAGATGGGTCCACCTGAAAACTGTCTAGCACGGTCCATTTTGGCAGTGATTATCAAAATGAATGTCATTTGAGGAATAGAAATGTCCTTGGAATCCAAATGATTTTTGCAAAATTATGAAAGGTGTATAACTAAAAGAAATTCAAGAAATAAAGTCTTGTTCTCGATATATTTGAAAGCCGATAATAAATTTATTGATTAATCTACCAAAGATTCCAATAATACACCAATTGATTAATCTACCAAAGATTCCAATAATACACATAAGAACTTGGTATTATTATTTCTGACTGGAAGATGACTCAAACCAAGTTCTGCTCGTCATCTCACAAGTAATACACATAAAATTAACTTTTCTCTGCAAAATACACTAGAAAAATCTCCTCAGCCTCCAAAACGAAGGAAAACTAGTTCCTCGTTCTGTATCACTGAGGAACGTCGGCTAATCTCAAATCCTCTATAATTGAAGAACAATATTGGGACAAGCAGTAAATTAATACTCAACAACAAAAAGGACATATGATCAATCCATTCTCATTGCATTCTGAGCAATTCATTGCCTCACCATCCCCTTCAGGAACAATTTTTCGACTTCCATTGCAGTTAAAACACACTAAAAACCTTATTCCAGCACAACCTTCACAGGGTCCTTCAGATTTAGCAATAGGAATTCCTTCAAGAAGTGGCTTTAACTTTCCTTGTTCATGCATTCCCAAAACCTCTGCAGCTCCTCCAATGTACCTTCCCTTGATGAACAGCCTTGGAGGCACTAATTTTTCACCTGAAATCTTCCATAACTCGTCCCTATACTCTGAATGCATTGACACGTCCCTCTCGTAAAACATAACCATCAAGTTCTCCAATAGAGACCGGATTCTATGACAGTTGTTGAATGTATTTCGTATCCCTCTAAGACCTGTGGTGTAGAGAATAACCGTGTCGCTACCCCCCGGTGGACACTTCTCTTCAAATTCTAGTAGAGGATCAGCAGCTTCCTCGATTTTTCTAGATTTCAAAGGGGGGCCTTCGTCGATTTCTTGCCAATTTATTTCCTCCATTGGAACCCTTCTCTCTGCCTCCTCTTGGGCTTTAACTTCCATTACTGCCTGCTCAAAGGCTGCAAGAAGATTTGGGTCAAAAAGGGATCCTGAGTCCAAATCTGGCCGCCTGAACGATGACACATCAATCTCAGGTAAAGGGACATGGTTTTCATCATCTTTTTGACATTCAGTAGATTCCAAAACCTCATTCTTTGACTCAGATAAGATAGAAATCTCTTTATTTTCTTCGAGATCATCTGGGATTTTTGACCTTTTTCCTGGATAAACATTCTCTTTATCATTGATGTTGTCATCAAACTTCAATTCTTGGTCTTCAAGATCCCTCATAAGCTCTGTAACATCAATGATCTCTGATTCTTGCTTCAATCCATCATCCTCCACGACATTCCTGGGATTTTCTTGGATGGAAACCAGAGGTTTAGGGGCTACGGAAATCAATTTAGGTGGCGAAGTACATACATTGCTTTCAAATGAATTTACCTGAAGAATTCTTTCTGGTTTCAAATACCCAATTGTTTTGATTGTCATCAATTTCTTCATTAGCTTTCCTTTTACTCCCTTCATCTTCAAAATCTGGTTCAGGAATTCAAGATTTTACAGCTATATTAAAAATTGGAAGAAAGTAAAATGGGTTTTTTAAATGTCAGAAGAAAGGAAAGACAAGCTTTTTCTTCTCAATCCGACAGCCAGCCGTTGCAGAGGAGAGAGAGACTGATGTCAAGAGATAACGGCTATAATATTTTCAAAATATAAATGATTTGGTGGGAAGAGGTGCATTGTAGCTGGTGTGGACCAAAGAAAACATGGATATCGGTCCGGATGGTTACGAGTCGGGTCACAGGTGGGATGGGGGGTCAATCATTGGATGGAGACAAAAAGAAAAAAAATGAGTTAAATGACCACGCTATTTAGCACCAACCAGTTTAGATAGAACTATTGTGATAATAAATGAAATGTACACTTAAATGAATCACTTAATTCCATCGTTCATTGAGTCAACGATTGTTATAGTACTAATGGTGTCAAATAGTATCATTCTTTTTTAAGCCACTGTTTGACATTGATTAGAATCTAGATTTTAATCTAAATCAAAGTTAACAGTTAATTTTAATCACACATTTCATCAACTTTTATCAAAATTTTCAAAAAAATCTAATTTTTATCCCCATCTAACAAGGACCGAATCAAGTTTGTAGTCGTACTTTTTGGTCGTTTCTTCATAAATAAAGAATGTGTGAATACTTTAGGAATTGGATCCTCATTCGATATAGTAGTTGTGTAGTGTAACGATCACCAATTACTACTAGAGCAATAAACAACATACACAATCAACCACTTTCTGCCCATAACAAATATTTAAAATCTCGTAAGAACCATAATATAAGCTACAACAGGAACCCAAACCCCACTCGCGTTCACACGTAGCCACGCGTAAAGAAAATCGCATTACGTGGCTCCTTGAGACGCAAGCGACCAAAATGTTCGAGCACGGGGTTAATTAACACAATATAATATTTGGAGGACCATCTTCAAACATACATGAATGAGCAATAATTGTTATGTAAAGACTAGAGAGTGAAGAGTTGTATTGTTTTTAGTATTTGAAATTGCATTAATCTTAAAATGACACGAGAGTGCATTTATGGTATTTACAATTGAGGCTATGACCATTGAATGAAGCACATGTGGCTTCATCCGACCCACTAGTACATTCCATCACCCACTTGACTCTTATGTTGCATCTGATTATCTTGAAAAAGGGGGAGCAAGTTGTCACATCAATTGTTTTCACAAGATCTTCACAAGGATCTTCTTAGGAAACGTTTCTGGTCCAAAACTCTTAAGAGGCTAGGGTGCTTCGGCTAAACGAACTTCAAATTGTTGGTGCTTTGGCCAATTGGGCTTCCTCTCATTGATCAATATATTGAAACATTGTCTTCATGGATTCGATTGTCTTTTATTGTGATCACTTGGATTCCTCCACGTGGGGTGCTGGGGAGCCTCGGTGGCGAGACATAACAATAATCCTCCAAGTTCATGTACGATTATTTTGGACTTAATTTGTATGAAGTTTTTTATCTGGGGCGAGCGTTTTCCTGTAATGGTTAGTTTTTTGACAAAACACATTGTACACCTTCATAATAACTAAGTTGTATGTATCCATGTATGAGTCTGTTTGGCAAAATTATTTTGAGTAGAGTTTTTATCAGTAGAGCTTTATCAGCAAGAATTGTGTTAGACTATTTGATTGTCAATACAAAATATAATGTCAACATTAATGCTCGTTTTACATGTTCTCCCGTTCTAGAACAAGAATTACAAAACCAAGCCTCCTCAATATCCTTTCTTATAATCAAAATTACCAAAATTTGACTTTTATCTTCTGTTAAGTTGTATCATTTTGAAAATAGTTTTGGAATTATGAGAACATTGAAAATAAGTATACTATAGAACCAAAGAGCCCGATTCTATAATTGAAGTTAGACTGGCAATTTGAACCCACTTTTGTCCATTTGAGTAGATCTTATTTCCCCTTGGTCTCCTGCCACATTTCTTATTTCAATTTCACCCTCTCACCCTAAATGATACTCGAACTCTTGTCAATAACCTTGTAAAACTTCGCTCTCATCACTTGAACTAAGTTTTGAAGAATCGGCGGATGAGTTGTGGCTAGGGGTGAAATGCCACTCGAACCCAAAGCTAGCTGGTTCTCCCCGAAATGCGTTGAGACGCAGCAGTTGACTCCCCACCCTTCATTTATTGTTCAGCCTTTTCTGTCCATNTGGAATTATGAGAACATTGAAAATAAGTATACTATAGAACCAAAGAGCCCGATTCTATAATTGAAGTTAGACTGGCAATTTGAACCCACTTTTGTCCATTTGAGTAGATCTTATTTCCCCTTGGTCTCCTGCCACATTTCTTATTTCAATTTCACCCTCTCACCCTAAATGATACTCGAACTCTTGTCAATAACCTTGTAAAACTTCGCTCTCATCACTTGAACTAAGTTTTGAAGAATCGGCGGATGAGTTGT
>CAIGRL010291507.1:0-16363 GCA_903798325.1 Fraxinus xanthoxyloides
AAAGATTTATCTTTCAAAAATTAGGTGCATCGACCCCACTATTAGAGTTCAAGGTTTTTGTTCGAAGGAAAACCTCTTCCTAAGCCATTTGACTGTTTAAAGTTCTATGTTGCTTCAGGTCAAGGACGAATTTATTTTGTGCGTCGGACCAATTGTTTTCTATTAAAATCCTTCTAAACTCCGAATACTGCAAGACCCCAATGTCAGTGTACTATCCAATCCTAACACGCCTATTTTTCTCAAACATATCATGTGAAACTTAAGTTAGATCGAACACAATAGTTCAACCTAACGTTACCCCATAACCAATGATAAAACAAAGACACTAGGAGAACCCTTGATTAATTATATGAAGGGCTGGATATCTATATATATTTATGGTCACTATTGTTCATCAAAGGATATGAAATTGTCTCTGACATAGCATCCATTATCTCACTACTAATGAAAAGATCAAAATTAAATATTTTAAGCACTCTTCGGTATTATCATCTAAAAACTCAAAACCATATATTTTAATGTATGTTTTGTTAATATCATTTCTAATCATGATTTTGGAAATATTTCTTGTAACAGCACATATTTTGTGCCAAAACAACAAGGGCAGAATAAATTCATCACATTTCAATACGATACATGGTTCTATTAAGTATAGATAAACAAAGACAAAGTCTGCAAGCAATGTCAAGAAATAAAATACATAAACGCTAGAAACAAGTTCCTATTAGGGAATGTTCGCTATTCGGTACTGAAATGCGACTGCAATAAATTTGTCAAAATTTTACCTTTGTTCCTTCCCTCCAATCTATCTTGCTAAACACGTCATCAAGGGCTTTCATGGCCCTTGCTGATGGCAACTGATTCACTGGTGTTAACGGGGTCAACTTCTCCCTCTTCCACAGGGATTGACACATCATCTTCTTTTTCCTCCATTCCTCCAAGTCCTGGATTTTTGGCCTCGCATCCAACTGTACCTCGTCCCATTTGCAACGCAGTTGTTTCTCCATTCAGGGAAATCTCGACATTTTCATTTTCCAGCTCCAATTCAGCTTGGAAAGATGTCCCCATTACCGAGTCCTCATCCGTCTTTACATAACCTTCCAAATTGCTGTTGGCGGAACTCTTTTCATAAGCAGAAGTATTACCTTCAGTTTGAACAGTCACGTCAAGATCCATCAAGCCGGGATCTGCCATTGGAAGAAACTGATGTATTGGAACTGCATTGCTGACAATTTGTCCATGTCCTGGACTGTTGTCCTCGCATCCAACCACATCTTGTCTAGTCTGCAGCCCGGATGCTTCTTTATTCTTTGAATTCTCCCTGTTCACATTTCTATTCTCCATTTCAGCTCGGAAAGATGCCCCAATTTCTAAGTCCTTGTTCACCTTTTGAGATCCTTCCAAGTTGCTGTTGTCGAAACTTGTTTCATTCCCTGCCACGTGAGAAGAGGATTCACCTTCAATTTGAATATTCTTATCAAGATCTATCAAGCCAGCATCCGGCATTGGAGGAAACTGCTGTATTGGCGCTGCATTGTTGATGGATTGTCCAGTCCTCTGTCTCTTGTTGTATTCCTCCAATTCTAATCTGTATCTTTCCTTGTCCCTGAGAGCTTTCTCCTGATAAACCTGAATACACCACAATTTGTTGCATGCCAAAATATTTATGGAACTTTGATGCAAACGCAAAAAAAAAAAAGGTAGGAAAAAACAGTCTGAGTCTCATTTTGTGCACGAGTTGGAGCATACCGATTTTTCAGGTTCTTGTAGATTGTTCCAGAGTTCACCAATCACCTTACTGATTTCTTTTTCCCTTCCTGAATAAAGAGGTTTCAGCCTGGGGTGCTGTTCAGCAAAGAAAAAGTTGTAGCCGCTTATATTTGGCCTCGGATGTTCAGGATCCCGTCTTTTCATTTCAGCTTTCTTCCTCCTGTTTCGACGATGCACCTCTGGTTTTGACGACGAGCCTTCCATATAATTGGTGGGCACATTATGATGTTGAGATACTCCTTGTGCTTCAGATTGTGGAACCTGATAAAGAATGCCTTTCAAATTCTCTGAGCCAATTTTGACAGTTACAAGATATCCACCGTCAAACTTTCCATCAATCACTCCAGACACTGGGATAAATGGCGATGGTGCTAAAGGTGCTGCAAGAATCAAAACGAAAATAAAATATATAAATTTATATTTTCCTACAATTATACCACAATTCCAGAATTGAAAATAGAAAAAAAAGAAGGAAAAATCTCATTTTCTTATGGCTGCCGAAATTTATTTTTCCTCCACAATTTTATTTGATCTTGTATGAAACCATTGTGAGGATATCAATTCAAACTAAAATTGTCCCCTTTCACGATAGTTCTTGAAACTATAGAACAAAGTTCTGGGTTGTATCTAGCAAAACTCTGTTCAAACAACACAGAAGACTTTCTACCCATGTATTTCATCTCACACTTCCAAATAGAAATTACTTGTCCCATGTAATAGTCTGAAATCCCTTCTTTTAATTAAGCTATAGTTCGCAAAAAATTATTTACTCCAACTAATCTTAAGGCACATACACTTCTCAACAATATTCTCCAAAAAATGAGGTCAAACTCAATATACCATTGGTAAGAGGTCGATTTTGGCCTATGTATATATTTCTTAGCTTACAAAATAAATGACAATCCTTTCACTGGGAAACCTTTAACTGACCCGTGGATACCCCTTCTTCAAGATCTCCATTAAGAAATGTCATTTTTCATGTCAGCTTAATGTAACTCTTAAGTCAAAATGAGCTAATATATGCTACAATAAATCTAAATGAATACTCTCATGGTAATCGATGCCTTTCTCAGCATTTCTCTTTGTGCAAGTGATAAGAGAACATTTTTTTAATCAACAAGAAAATAAAGGAGATTTAAAGAGCAAAAGGAACATTGGAGTTCCAAGTAAATACTAAGAATTAGTGATCCAGATTTAAACCTCAGCGGAGTTTCTAGACCGAAAAGTTAAGTTGTTGTAATTATTATTTTTCAGGAACAATCAAGCATAAATTATAGGTGCCTATTCTAAGTAGGAAAGCTTCAGAGCATGTTTGGCTAACAAGTTTTTAAAAGAAGTAAAAGTTAACTATTAAGCTTCTCTTTTGCTAAACATAATTTCAAATTAGTAAACGTTACTTCTAATGAAGAATTGGTTACAGTCCCAACAAAAAACTCATCCTCTTCAGTTGAACCACGAGATAATATAGTACTGTGTTATTAACTAAGGAGCAAAGCATATCTGTGTTATTGGACTAGTATTATTATTCTTTTCAGAGTTGAATTTTAGATTTTATGTTCACTCTTAAGTTAGTATGTTAGAGGTTTCCAAGTAGAATTAGAGTCAACACGGGCGGAGAGGATGCATCTCACAATGAAGACAACAACCTCATATTTCTCATAACCCTCTAATCGGTCCAAATCCTCAGAAGAATGGTCAATAAGATCGACCGTGAACCACTAGTTCCCCAAAAAAATGATACTTGAAAAAATCTCTCACAAGCAAACACTCAGTTATTTAAGCCTTCCGGTTCCAGTTGTAGATGAGTGGTCTTTTCTGTGAACTGCTGACCTCTACTTCATCATTTGCTATCTTATTAATCTATTTCACGTTTTCTAGTGGCAAATTAGACTATTAATTCAATTATAATATTATATTTCGGATTTTTTAGATTTTTAAAGTTATTATTATACTAATTGTTATTTCTTTTTCATTAGAATTGGTTTATGTTGAATACTATTAAAGTTGCTAGTGGACATTGTCACGCTTAACAAAGCAAAATCAAGTATCTAAGTATTCTAAAACAGTGTTAGAAGCAATTTATCGATGGCATAGCAATATTCAAAACCTAAATCTTACCAGAAGCAATGTTTTAAAAGACATCATAGCAGCGCGGTAAGGTCAAACTTCAAGTCTTATGAGCCTAGGCATGTTTAGGAAAAAGGTATCTTATTATTTTCTATAGTATTTTAATTATTCCATGACCATTAAAATAATATAATGCATGCCAAACAACTAAATCATAAAATCTACAATTACTTAATTATTACTGCAAGTAGACAATTTTCAACTTTCCAAAAACTAGACGATTGAAAAATAAAAGCACAACACCTTTTGAGGCAAATGGATCTAAGCAATCGTCCACACTAATTTAGGTCCCTAGGCCTACATTAGCCATTAGGTCCAAGAAATGGCTCCGAAAAATTAGAATTTTTTTTCAGAAAAGAAAGGGCGCCTTTTGGCGCCTAGGCTCGCATTAGGTGGTCAAAAGAGAAGTTGATCACATTTTTCCACGTCTTTTGCATATGCAGGACATTTTGAAAACGCGCCTAGTTAGCACCTTTTCAAAAGACCACATCGTTAAGCGCTAAGTGAACTGACATATCTAGACTCAAAACAACCAAACTAATTGGAAACTATTTTTAAAATTTCTTATGATTTTGCTCCACTTCACAAAGCAAATCATTTTTTTTAGGAAAACAATACATTGACCAATCTAAGATAAAAGTTGTTCTTAGACTGCAGCACCTGTTGTGCAGCGTCGCTGCAGTTAAGAATTGTTTTACCGCCTCCCGCCCTTCAACACATATGTTAGGTAAAGGGGAAATAATAATGTCCACATTAAATAAATTGATTTGCCATATTGGACAATAAATGATCAAGTTTCTAAAGGATTAGGTAACTTTAACCTTTTCAAGCAAGCAAGAAGTAAATATTAGTTGAAGTCTTCTAGCATATCGAGTCAAGACTATGAGACTTATAGCGGTCAGAGAAAGCACAAGCTTATTGGGCTAGGCTAGGGATTCTCACGAATAAACAGCTTGTTTCAGTTTCTTCTAACAAGAAAACTTCCTTTTACTTGTTAATTGTGTTTCAAGTAATTCTTGATTTGAACTACCTTTTAATTAACTTAAAAAATAGTGATTAAAATAAATAATTAGTTTTAAAATAAAGGGGACACTTTATTCTCCCACAAGAGAGTCTTACCCATAATTGTCAATGGTATACTCTGTGCGGAGAAAATTCAACAACATAAGCAAAAATTCAAAAAAGAAAAAGAAGATAAGAAATGAAGGAAGAGGGGAAGAAGAAGACTACCTTCAGGCAAAGACGTAGCAGGAATTGTGGACACATTTGGCAAAGCATCTGTAGAAGATTTTATTCCATAATTAAAAAAAAGCTCTAAAATGAAAGTGAAGATTTTAAAGCATTTAAAATCACCAGTAGACAAAGACGTCTCAGTATTTATTATCTGTAGAGGTGAAGCTTGTTTGTTTTGTGGTTGTAGGACCCCTTCAGCCAATCTACAAGGTGAAGCAGTAAATGTAGACACATTTTGCGAAGCATCTGCGGAAGATTTTGCTCCACAATTAAAAAAGGCATAAAAAATGCAAGTGAAGATTTTAAAGCATTTTAACTCACCAGTAGACAAAGGAGTGCAGTACTCAGCCTTGAAGAAGTAAATTTGTTCATAGTGGTAAAGCAATGAACTATAGTATTTGCGAAGTATAAAAGAAGCATTTGTTGCTGAAGAAGGAAAGCTGAAAACAGCAGTAACTTCTTTCCATTTTCTATCCCTGACAACCTGCAGTTCATATCTAACATCAACTTTGGCGGAAAGAATTCAAGTACATTGAACCAAAGAAAGTAACCATTGCAGCGATGTACCGTACACTTTAGACTTTTATGCACTAAATGGACAGTATTAAGAAGAAAAAGTTCTTGGACATTATATTGCCCAAATTTGTTGAATATTGCAAACCAAACATGCACTCAATATACAACTGATTGGATTCATGCTTCAATAAGAAAAATTTAAACAATAGAAGAGAATAAAAAATGTGATTTAAAAAACAAGAAAACAGATATTGCTGAAGTCCAGTAGGCAATGAAACAAAACAGGATTATCCATTAGATAAGGTACTTTAAAATCCATTGGAAGTCAAGTGAAATCTGTTGTGAAGTACTGATGGATATCCTTGGGAAATTATTGGAAGACTATCTATGGATTTTTAGTATGAGTTCATTGTATTGGAAAAACTAGATTATTAAATAAATAAATATCTACAATTTTTTTTTCTCTCTCGGCATCTTTCCTTCCTTTCTCTCTCTCCCCCTTCTTCCTATTTCTTCACCCCTCCCTTCTATCTTCCCCCCTCTCGTATCCTCTCTTCTCCTACAATTCTAGTTCCTGTCTTATTTCACCCATCATCAAGTATGTTTTAGAATTCACTTGTCCCAGCTTTGTCATGAGTTTCAAACTTCACTGTAGGATAGAATTAGGGGAAGCATTTTCTTTGTTTTTCTCTCTATTTTTTTCTTTTTCAGCATTTTTTTATACTTCAATTCCAGCAAAGTTCTAGACAAGTTGTCTTAGATTATAGTATGGTAATCACAATCTAGTTGTAATCTAATAAAACTCTTCGCAAAACCTTTCCAAACTTTCCAATGTATTTTATCTTCGCTCCCCCACCCCCCCGGGCCAAACTTTTCCAACAACATGGTATAGAGTCACCTTTCAGTTGAAATACCAAATGGTCTATACGCAAAAAGCTCCTTCACCGATGGACAGACGTTTAACTATGAGTTTGCATAGGAGATTCTAGATGTTTTCCAAACAAAAAATAGGCTATGAGAAACTTCACTTCTAGTAAACAAAAACGATTACGTAGGCAAGGCATGTAAAGATTTTGCACGTAATCAACCATAAGCACAAGGGCATGAAACGCCAAGTTTAGCCAAAAAGAAGAAATCTGAATGCAATAAGGTTAAAAGTTAAGAATTGAAACATGAGATCAAGATTAACTTGGTCCTTAACCCACAAAAATAATGATAAAATCACTGCCTGGATTGATTTCTTCCGTTTCTTTTCTTTTTATTTCAGTAGGCGCTCAGTACTAGAGTTGGGCTTTATATAAAATATATTATGAAAACCCAAATCCCTTTAGCAAGTGACTCACTTTACAGTAACTCATGATTGTATCATGTGCTCCCTCGCCGATACGACACCAACCGTAACAACATTTCCCTTGAGGTTCATAAATGCATAATGTTCATGGCAAAGAAAATTGAAAGACATCAGATGCATGGAGCCAACGAAAATTAGAAATTCTAAATTTTCTCTTACAATTCAAATTTGTTTGGTGCAATTTCCAGCTTTTAAGGAACCTATATGGACAACATTTGGCTAATGTTTTTGGTTATATTTACGTAATTGACATAATTAAGGATTAAAATTGAGATATTCAATTTAATGACCTGCAATGCTTTACAAAAGTTAACAAATTTAAACTGTTGCAATTCTTGCACTGGCTGGCTAAGCATTATGTCTTGGCCACAAAGCCTTTTAGATGTACCGTTATGACAAATTATAGGAATTGTAGAGGAAGTTCATAAACATCGACTGAAAAGTCAACGTGAAATAAAATTAAAATCATTCTAACCTTTGTAATACCACCACGAGAAGTAACTTCCACAAAGAGGCGATGCAAATCTAAGTCCTTGCCCCCCACAATGGGGATCCTGAAGCATTAACAAACAAATTTAGATAGACAAACAAGGGCTTCCCTTAAATAAGAATATGAAGAAGTGCAGCAATGAATTGCATGATTTTAGTAACAAAACAGAAACTTCAAGAGAAACTATGCCAAAAAGAAGAAAAACATTTTTCTTCTGCATCATGCCATCTCCTCAATAAAAAGTGATTTTCTAGAAGATAAAACATATAAAAATATTGTGTATTTTGTGATTGAAAATTGGTGACTTCTATACAAAATGAAGTGCTGAAATATAAATAATTGAGAAGTAAACACCAACCATCAATATACTTTATTTTCCAATGATATATTTGTTACAGAGATAATTTAGGATCAGATGATATCTTTTAATATTTGATTTGCGATATTTTAGGGATGTTTTCTGTTATAGCTAGATTGTAAATAGCATATAATTAGGCTATAAATATGAATTATACTTATCTTGTACACCGGCCAATATGGCAACTTTGATGTATATTCTTTTCTACATAATGAAAGGAAACCAGAAAGAAAGGGCATTCAAACCAATTGACATGGTATCAGAGCCCCTACTCTATTTTCAGTCTCTGCATTCTTAATCTCTGTGTGTGATTTTCCATTGCTATATGTGAGAACTTGAGCGTTGTCAGGGCGAGAATTTTTTTCTCTATTTTTCGCACGTTTTGGTTCCTGGAGGAAAATCGGAGCTCTCTGTGTTGAGTCCCCTTCTCAGTTTGCATTTCGTTGTCTGTCGGAGCTCTATCGGCGTTGGGCGTCCTGCTTCCAGTTGCAGGTCTATTATTCTGGTGTGTCTGTGGTCGTCGGAGCCTTATGTCGTGGTTCTCAACTTTTTTGAGGTGGTTGCGAGGTGGTCAGCAGTCTCTGTGACGGGGACAACATCTCCTTCGCTCTGTTAAGTTTGGCATGATTTCGGGTACTGTGGATTTTACTTGGGCCAAATTCTTGTGGGCTCGCTCCTTGTGGGCCTCAAGTGGTTTTTGCCAGCCTGAATATTTAATCGCACACAAATAGGTTCTTTGTCGTGGCCGTTGATCTTATTTAGTTGGATTTTTTACTATTTTCTTTGTGATTTTCATCATGTCTGTGGAAAATACTATTGTTCGCTTTACTGGAAATAATTTTTCTACATGAGAATTTCAATTTAAAATGTTCTTGAGAGAAAAAGAATTATCAAAGCATATTGATAATTCAATTCAAGTTCCGTGATGAAAAAGAACATTCCCAATTCCCAATGGGAGGTCAAGGATGCTCAAGTGATCTCCTGGCTATTGGGACACTAGAGCCCCTCTTCTCACTAATCTTCAGTGTTTTACTACAGCTTAGACCATGCGGGACTACGTGCATCGTATTTATCACCAAGATCACAAAGCTCGAAAATTTAATTTGACTATTGAGCAATTTTATTTTGGTTTTATTAACCTTTGGAACGAGTATTCTACTATTGTTCATGCTAAGGATCCCATCATGACACTCGCGGCTCTTCAAGTAGTTCATGCTAAGAGTTAACGTTATCAATTTTTTATGAAGCTTCGACCAGGATTTGAGCCTATTCGTTCCGATTTATTGAACCGTAATCCAATTCCTTCTTTGGATATTTGTTTGGGAGATTTATTGCGTGAAGAACAACGGTTATCTACTCAGATGGGTATGACTTCTGACAATGTTGTTTCTGAGCCTTTGAATGTAGCCTATACAACACAAGGAAGAGGGAAGAACAAGTTGCAATGCGGTCAAATCGCTCGCAATTGTCCTAAGAAAGTTAGCAATTACTGCAAGAAAGGAGGACATATCATCAAAAGACTGTCGGGTGCGGCCTCAAAATCACCAATCCCAAGCTTTTCAAGTGGTTATTCAAACTTCGTCTTCTTTTGTGCCCCCCACTATAAGCTCTGATTACTCTCGTTCTCACACATGCCATGGTCCAACAGATGATTGTGTCCGCTTATACGATTAATCCTATAAGGTACGGGTACTAACTCCACTTCTTGGATTATTGATTCGGGTGCTTCTAATCACATGATTGGTAGTACAATTGGTCTTCATGATATTCGTAAGTATGGAGGCACGCAAAATATTCTGATTGCTGATGGCAATACTCTTCCTATTACTCTTATTGGTCATTTGGGTTCTTCATTCCGAAATGTTTTTATCTCTCTTGGATTATCTACCAATTTGATTTCGTTGGACAATTGGTGGATCATAACTATGGTGTTCATTTTTCTCGTGGTGGTTGTCTTGTGCAGGATCAAGTATCGAGGACGGTGATAGCGAAGGGGCCTAAAGTGGGACATCTATTTCCTTTATTTGGCATATCTCCTGAGTATCAATCCCTTCATACTTTGTGGTGTGTTTGTTTTATTCATCTACCACCTGTTAATCGTAACAAGCTTACTGCCCAGTCCGTCACGTGTGCCTTTATGAAGATCATGCCAATAAATTTCGAATCTCGAAAATCACTATTTCTTTCAAGTCTCAGGTTATTTCTGATCCCCCTGTTGCTCTTCTTCCAACTTTTGATGTTAGGTCTTCCTCTATTGAGCGGTTTAAACCAGGTCTGGTGTATCATCGACATCTTCCACCATCTCCAATGCTCCTTCCAAACACTGATCCGCCTCCTGATTCTACGATTCCTGGACGCTCTACCCGAGTTACACATGCACCTGATAGGTATGGTTTTCCTCATACCTCGCTTATTGCAACTCTTGATACTGTTTCTCTTCCTCACTCTTATACCCAAGCAACTTCCCAAGCATGTTGGCAGCGGCCATGCAAGACGAGATTCAAGCTCTTCAAGACAATCACACTTGGGATATTGTCACTTGTCTTTTTGGTGTCAAACTGATTGGCTGTAAATTGGTGTACTCAGTTAATTTTCATTCTTATGGCTCACTCGATAGATATAAGGCTCGTCTTGTAGCTCTTGAGAATCGCATAGCATTGATTATGACGAAACATTTGCCCTCGTTGCCAAGATGAATATTGTTCAAACTATCTTAGCACTTGCTGCTTCACAGGGGTGGTCTCTCAAGTAGATGTATATGAAGAATGCTTTTCTACATGGAGACCTAAAGGAAGAAATTTATACGTCTCCACCTCCCGGCATGTTTACTACACTTTTCTTGGAGGTTTGTTAGCTACGCCAGTCGTTGTAGCGACTAAAATAGGCTCCAAGCGCATAGTTTGATAAATTTCGCTCTACTTTGCTTGCCTTTCAATTTGCTCAGAGTCAGTTTGATTCCTCTATTTCTCTTCGCAAGACTTCTGCGGGAATTGTGTTGCTCCTCGTATATGTTAATGACATTGTGATTACTAGCTCTGATACTGAATTAATTCAGCAGTTACAACATCTTAACGCCTCTTTTCATATGAAAGATCCTGGTCCTTCACAATACTTTCTTGGTCTTGTGGTTCAGATTAGTCCGTCTGGTACATTGTTACATCAGCACAAATACACACATGAAGTGATTGCATTGGTTGGTCTCCATTCGAGTAACTCTGTGCTTACCCCATTGGAGGTAAATCTCAAGCTTTATCGTGAGGAAGGCGAGCTTCTTTCAAATCCATCCTCGTATCGGCAACTCGTTGGGAGTTTGAGCAACTTTACGATTATTCGCCCTAACATTTCTTTTGTTGTGCAGCAGGTCAGTCAATTTATGCAAGCCCCCCGACATCTTCATCTAGCTGATGTCCATCGTATTATCTGATATCTAAAGGGCACGTCTTCACGTGGATTGTTCTTTCCTAAAGACTCTTCCTTACAGTTGGTGGAATATAGTGATGCCGATTGGGCTGGATGTGCAAATACTCGTCGTTCTATTATTAGAGTGCATGTTCTTAGGTAATGCACTCATTTCTTGGAGGAGTAAGAAGCAAGACAGAGTTTCGAAGTCCTCCACTAAGTCTGAGTATCATGTTATATCTTCTGCTTGCTCTGAGATCACATGGCTTCGTGGGTTATTGGGAGAACTTAGTTTTCCTCAACTTCATCCCACTCATCTTCATGCTAATAATACAAGTGCTATTCAGATTGCTGTTAATCTGGTTTTCCATGAGTGTATGAAACATATCGAAGTCGATTGTCATTCTATACAAGAAGCCTTTGACAAACATGTGATTACTCTTCCTGACATTTCTACCGAACATCAAACTGCAAACATCTTCCCTAAAGCTCTTTCTCGGCATCGACGTCAGTTCTTGATCGACAAATTGATGCTTCTTGATCTACCAACATCAATTTAAGGGGGATGTTACGGAGATAATTTAGGATCAAATGATATCTTTTAATATTTAATTTGCGATATTTTAGGGATGTTTTTTGTTATAGCTAGATTGTAAATGGCAGATAATTAGGCTATAAATATGGATTACACTTATCTTGTACGTCGGCCAATATGGCAACTTTGATGTATATTCTCTTCTACATAATGAAAGGAAACCAAAAGGAAAGGGCATTCGGACCAATTGACAATATTGCAAGTCAAAAAAATCAAGAAAATCCCTTCAAGTATTGGCAGAAATATCTGGGAAGAAGTTGTACATGGTTTCTTGCAAGATTGGTGAAATGCATCACTATGTGCAAGTCTCTCAAGGCATTAAATGTAAATAGTGCGTGTACATGTATTTGCACATGATTGTCATTGTCGATAGAGCAGATTTCACATAACTGGTTTGGTTGATTTACGTCTTTATAGCATTCTTTATAAAGAAAATGCAAAGGGAAAGCAAGTGTGAAGTGCACGAAGTTAGAAAACATTAGTGAGACTGCAGAGGGTTAAACAAGATAAAATAGTCTGAAGCCTCTACATAGGCACAAAAGTTACAGAGTGCGTTTCTTTTGTATTCGTCTTTCTTAGTGAAGCAATTGGTATGGGTCTATTGACATAAGCATGATTGTCAAACCACGTTAAATTCTTGCGTCTTCTTAATTTAAATTTATTTTGCATCCCACTTATCCTAGCGAAATTAGTAGCATTCTAATTCCTAACTAGGTAAACAGTCCACTTGATTGTATTGAGCAATGGCGAGAAACGTGTATTCTTTGTATAAGCTGATTGAATGTAATTCATTCCACAGATGCACTCAATCACCTTATCAAATTGTTCCACAGAGACTGCATTTAGGAAAACTTCTATTTAGCATCACATCTCATATGTCGAGTCACTATCACACCATGGGGAATATGTTTTATTCAGTAGCCCGTCTCGTGCTCAGTATTCCTAAACAAAGCTTGCCTATATATTTTGTGTTAGCAACGAAGCAGGACTTCTAAAAGTTGAACATTTATCCAGGAACGAAGACTCTGGAACAGTGAGGGCATGAATTCATTTACTAATATATTTTTTAATGCAGACAACTTAACTATCATTCATTCAATGTTGAGATTAAGAGATACAGGATCAAGAATTGAGGAAGCTACTTAAATATTAGGCATATAAAATATGCTTTAGAAATTTTGCTGAAGAAAGTTCAAATGATGAGATTGAAACCCAGAAAAAGAAAAGAAATATTAAAACAGGGTGGACTTTGTTTTTTTTGGTTTTGCCTTTTAAGACACTTAGCTCGGAAACCAAAGTAAAAACCGCTGTTGCATAATAAAGTCCCATTTAACACACAAAATATTGCAGATAAGAAGAAAGACTAATGCTAATAAGCCTCATCAAAAAAGTATCATTATATATTAACATATTCTAATTGTAATGAAGATTATAATCAAAATGTAATCACTATCATTGATATGACGAATGGAGAATCATTATAATGATTCTAATTACATCTTATATCTCTAAGTTAAGAATTAAATGTTAAGTTATAACTATTTGAATACTCTCTCCTTGTAAATAGGTATTTTGGTGAGTTCAACTAAATTTGGATTTCTGAAATGGTTGAAAAGACGATTTTTAATTTTTATCTCCCCCACATCTCCAAATGCAAACAGTAGTAGATTTGTGGACTTTAATTGTAGTGTCCAAATCCAGAATTTGGTAGAGGCCCAAAGAATGGGATTTAATACTCTCCTTTTCCTTAGCGTTGTTAGTACCCAAATGCGACAGAGACCAAACCTTCCAAGTCCACTGCTTCCTTTCCATTTTATCCCTTTCTCCCCAAGTCCTGTGTGTATTTCAATTCCCAGTGAGCCAAACTCTGCTATGGATCGCATGTGGACTGCCTTTTCTTCAGGAGTAGGCAGTGCTTTTGTTATCCCTCCCAGTTTCTCTAAAATTTGCCCCTTGTTCGTCACCCATCAGGACGCAAGATTCTTGAATCAATCCAACCAATTTTCCGTATAGTTTTCCTTTCCATCCTCTTAAGTCTATGGCTATAGGCTGATCCATTTCTGGGTTAAATCATGCAGCAAATAAAAATAGAAAAATCAAGTGTGGGGCACCCCACTGGACCCTCCTGCCAATGGATTCCTCTGGACAGCTTCTGAATGCCTTTCCTCTATGCCATGTCAGCTTCTGGGGAACCCTTAATTTGACATGTGATTGTTTCGATATTCCTGGTGTAACAAGTTCTGCAAGTATCTACTTGGAATTTGTCTTAAACTTTCATAAAATGGTTAACCTGTCCCTTCATAGAAGTACGTTACTCCATTTACACATAATAGTGATATCTTGGTTCAAGTTTTCCTAATTTCACAGCATCTACCGATTAAAGTTTTTGAACTAATGTACATCATATTAGACGCGAAGACTACACAACATTTACAAAACTTAAAAAGAACAACCTCTTTATACTGTGTGAAAAATAAATTGCTAGATAAAGTAGCTTACATGAATTTGGTTCCCATGGCAACATGAAGTTTCTTCAAAGTATCCAAGAACAGTTCACGGGAGCCGGCAACCTCTTGATATGCTGCTAGAGGAGGTGGATATGGATTTGAACTCTCTGCTGCCATTCCCTTCTCCATCACTATCATCCACTACCTCTCGCTTTTCTGCCTACACTGCAGGTCGAGAAAAGAATTTGCACAGAATTCATACATTGTTCCATGTAATCATCAAGAAACACCAGAATAAATAGAATAAAATGTGTTGCTCATGCGTAATAATCGACAAGATTTCAATTTCTTTTTTGATATTGATGGGAAGTATAGGATTGTACACAGTACACACTGGTATTCAAGCAAAACGTACCATGAGCCATACTTGCCAGTTGTCAGATTGTAAGAGTTGTAGAACTTGTAAAGCAGAAGATGAACATAATATGAACGTTTGATTATAAAATCATCAAAAACAAGGGATACCAAGTACAAAGAGGAGTGATTCAAGAACAGTTGGCTAAAGTAGGAACTCACATTCTTGGGGTAAAAACTGTGGCATGCAAAAGGGAGATCAAATAAAAGAGACAAAATCCCATCAAACATACATGCCAAAAAGTAAACAATCCAGAACGGTTGGAAGCAAAATAAAGTCGAAAAGCCAAAACTTTGAACACAGAGAGACATAACGGCGGGAAAAAACATATATTGAAGGGATAAAAGCACATAAAACACAGTATGAACAGAGAATGATAATCACCAGTCATGGGCACTGAATGGACAATGGAGCAGAGCACTTTTTTTTGTTGTGAAATTATGAATGCATAACAGAGCAACCACCCCATTTGAATTATGAAATAACTACCGGTAAGCAAATCCCCAGAGCCCAAGAAAAGCACATAGTACAACATAGACGGTCATAACCATGAATTCTTTCACAGTACCAAAAGATGCAGCAGAAAAAACCCTCATCATACTTGTGTAAGCACTAGAAACCCTTATTAAGCCTTTGTTCGTATGTTGACTTGTTCTCTTTTTAACAGTTCAAATCTTCAAACAATGTCATTTAGCATTTTACCAGTACATACTGATACAAAGATTGGGAAGAAGGGTAGTTGAAAACTAAACCTTTAATGAATAGATAAATGTCGCCTAAATAGTAAATATTATGGTTTGTGTATGAATGAACAGGATTTACTGCAGGTCTATACGGCCTATGTAATCTTTGGCTGACATTGGGAAGATATAAGTAATATGTAAATAGTAGTAATGATACGAAGACGCCCAATAAAATATTGTACGCATTGACAAGATCCAGAGGTTCACTCATTTATACACTGCCTTTTTCTCTGACTCGGTAAGATTTGTGGGGCAGTTCTTCAAGAAACCCAAAAAGGGCATATCAAAAAGAATGGAAAATGACCCAGACTAACCCTACACAAAACCCATATTGAGGCTTCCTTTTTTATCCTTTTAGGTAATACCCCATCTTGAAATTTCAACATCGGCATTGTCCTTCGTTTCCACGAAACCAAGAAAAATTCAATCTTTATACTTCCTCTACCCTTCTCTCTATGCTATATAAAAGTAGGAATGTTTTTAAATTATATGGAGTGAATGACATATAATAATAAAAATAGCAGTCCCTATTCACAATAAGGAAAATAGCACTCAAAGATCTTACCAAATAATGACGGTACAATGGCAAAATTATATGACACCAGATCAAAGAAATGTAAATAGACAGATGTACCAAGTGTGAGAAAGAGAGTTTGCATGTGCAGATAACCTTAAAAATATTGGATAACCGTTCATTTTACTATAATTATGTATGCGAAGTTTTAATGATAGGATATTAGGATGATAATGAAGGAATTTGAATGGATTATTTTTATTCGCTACACCATATTCTCAAACCATTTTTTAACAGAGATAAATAAATTAACTTATATATATATAATATATATATATATATATATATATATAGAGAGAGAGAGAGAGAGAGAGAGAGAGAGAGAGAGAGACTACTAAATTTGGA
>CAIGRL010291535.1:0-10274 GCA_903798325.1 Fraxinus xanthoxyloides
TTGTCATAATCAGCTGGGCATGATTTTTCCCGATTTTCGGTTCGATTTTTATTTTACCATGTTATTTAGAACATCTTTTAGTGTATAAGTTCATTAGAAAAAAAATTAAATTTCAGCCTAACCTAATATATTTTCTGGCTCCGCCCCTGTAGGGATGGGTGCCCTCCAGGCCAACTTGCCGTTGGGAGAGGGCGCTCTCATACACACAACTATGGCTCAATTTTTACACATCTTGAGTAGGTTTTTTCACATATTAAGAGTATTTATCGTGCTTTTATTTTTGTCTCTTCCAATGGTTTGTGAGAGATTACTTGTGTTAAAAAAGAACTAAAAATGAGTGGATAAAATATTGAGAATATTGATAGCCTATATAAATTATTTTTTATGTGTTAATATGTATTTAATTGGGATTTATTTGTACTTTTTAAAAAGTTTATGGAATTTTATTTTCATTTTTTCTTGTTTTATTGATTTCTTTTATTTTTAAATTTTTACATAGAAGGACTGCGTGATTAAAAGGATGGGGATGGGTTATGCTAAAAAAATGTTGACGTAGATTTATTATATTTTCGTAAAGGGTAGGGACAAAAGAAATTGTAAATTTCCCTAAAATTAAACCTTTACAATGTTAGGCATATATCCCTATATCAATAATCGAAATTTCAATTAATAATACACTTACAAGAACCCATCAAAATAACATGGCACCCTGTAATATTTCAAAGAGGTAGTATGTAACATTAAACAAATATAATGCCAATGTTAATTGTCGTGTCCTTGACTTGAGGACATTCTTGAAAAATTATTTTCAAAACAATGAAACACAAATGTTGTAAGTTGTAAACCCCGACTACTTGACCAACATTCACACACAAAATGCCATACAGAGGGTTGAACAAAGCGATTACTTATTAAGCCATTGTTTGGTACGGATTAAAATTTAGTTTCAAGTCAAAGTCAATAATTAATTTTTAATCATACATTTTACAGAATTCACAACTTTTCAACCACACATTTCATCAATTTTTATCAAGATTTACTAAATATCTAATTTTAATCTACAACACATAAGGGCTAAGCCTTTAAAATCGTTTTCTTTCTCCGTTAGAAAACCAACATATACGCGTGAAGCTGTAACTCATTGCAGCCCAATGTAACAAGAAAATTACAATCCGTGTTATACAGACAAAAATAACATAACCGCACTTTAATACTTTGGATTGCAAAATGCACACTTTCAAATCCACCATGTTTCTATATGCAGCCACAAGCAGGAATAGCAATCAAACCAAAAATTCCACAATAGTAATAATCATGCAATTAATACTTAAATTAACAATTGTTCACATATGTTGACCTCGTTTTTTCGTTAAGGAAGGCTAGCCAATAGTTCCCAAATCCTCTTGCATGTAATTAGTCTTTGTCCTATACACGAGGATAAATCGTTAGAGCATGTGGCCAATCTCCTGTGGTAATGGAGGCAGCCGTGCACACATTGATAGTCAAATCAGCCTTTGTAAGAATATGGGACGTGCTTAAAACGTGAGTCACTTAAGTAAAAGAGGTTCGAATCTGGGGTTATGTATGGGATAGAGAGAGCAAAAGTTATATGTTGAGAACATAAACTTGCTTTACCTATGAATGGCATAATGTTAAATGTTGAAGCACTCTACTTTGGAGATAATCATCACATGCCTAGATTGTTGACATGGTCAATTAGACCTAGCCAAATTTTAGAGCAAGCTATAGATTAATATCTTAGGAAAGACAGAAGTATATATGCGGAAATGTGAATAACACGAGCAGTAAAGAAAAAAAATGACCACTAAGGGTCGAGTTGGCACCAATTTGAAAAATCTTCTTTCTTTATCATTTTTTTTTTCGAGTCTATGTGATGATTAAAAGTGACTATAAGCATATATGTGAATTGATTGTACAATTTACTCTCATTGAAATTTTAACAAACTATCTAATATTGTTGAACTTTATCAAGTATTATTTGATCGTGCTTGTAGATAATCCTATTCAGGACAAGCAAAAACTTAATTATGAGGGTGTTTGATAAGTGTGTTTTCACACATTTATAGGTGGCTTAAACAAGTTTTAAATTGATGAAACGTGTGAATTTTTCACAATTATGTAATTTTTGTCTTTATAAGTCAAAATCCCCCAATTGAAGAAGAACGAGGTAAAAGAAAAACAAAAAGGACTAAAAGTGTTCAAGAACATGAATCAAGGGCATAATCAAAAGAAAATGTAAAACTCGGGGACCAAATTGTACAAAGTAAAAGTTAAAGGACCTGACACACAATTAGTAGAAATCTGAATAGCAAAATGGAAGAATGTAAAGGCCCGCATGGGCGTGGGACAAGCCCAGACAAGTGCGGGCTGCTCCAACCAATGGGCAAAACGTCCATTAGCCGTGTGATGCACACATCAAGAATGCTAGCCCGCACGTGCTGATTTATGAGGGCATAAATTCTGCCCCATTTTGTAGTTTTTGAAAGTTTTGAGGGCTTTTTGGGTAATTTCTTGGTACAATTTTAGGTAATTTATAAGCCAAATTTCAACCACTAGCCCCATCATTCATTACACACTTTCGTTCACTCATTTAAAGGCAAAACCTAGGGCACATGGAGGAAGAGGGGAAGAGAAAATACAAGAAAAGTGTAGGGGTTTTAGAGAAAAATTAAGACCAAGCAAATCTTCTCTTCAAGAATCCAACCAAGGGACGGGGGTTCTACATTCTATCTTGTATTTAATCTATTATTTTCTTCAACTTGGAATGTATTTCTCTAACTTTTCTCCTTTTATCCTAAATTGATAAAATGAGCTAAGTTCTTAATGTTGGGATGATTGATGTAGTTTAATCTAACTTTATTAATTCAATAATTAATTTTTAATATTATGTTATTTATTTTTATGTGTATTTACTATTGTATTTAATACTTTTCACTTATTTGATCATTAAATGAATGCATTGACTTATTTGTACAATCTTTGAGAAATTATTGCGCATTTATTTGTTCTTTTTGTTAGGTTTTATATTGTAAATTGACAATTCTGTAAACAAAAGAGATTGAATTGTAAAAGTTGTAAAAAGTCAAGGAGTTATGTGCAAATATATAAAGTTATGTTTTTTAGGTCTAGGGTTCGAGAATGGCAAAAGAAGGAAAATACGACGCAGATTTTCGCTAGATTGTCATCATGGATTGGCTTGAGCGTCAAAAGCAGAAACTCTCTCGCTCGACTGTCGCCCCTTCTTCGATCGAGCGATAGTCTGTCGTTGAGCCCTCATTCGAGTGACAGTGTTATCTGACAAATTTTTATTTCTCAATTTAAAAGTTTTTTCCCCGGTCCATTCGTTTTATAACCTATTTATATATGCCAAAACATCTTAGGACGTATTTTGACAAGTTTGAACATCGAGAGAACTTCATTTGTGAGAGATCATCCGTATTTTGTCTTTCAACCTTCGTCTATTGATATTGTTTTGGTAAGAAAACATCATATTTATAATCCAAATACCAAATCGTGATTTCCTCTGTATCAGTCAGAGTTGTTGAAGATCGAGAGAAGTTTACTGGAGTTCAAGTCGGTGAAGAACATGGTGTTCTTCGTGATCCACAGAAGATAGACGATTCCACAAGGTTAGAAGTGCTGTAGGGTAGCAGGTTCCAGGAGAGCTTTGGCGATTGCAGCTAAAGATTGGTACTGTAGGAATTGTAATTGGGAAATCAGATAGTACGTATCATCTAGTCTGATAGACTACAAGTGTTTGAATCGTTTATAGTGGATTGCCTGACAATGTGCCCGGAGTTTTTCCCAATTGGGTTTCTCTGTGATTATACCGTGTGTTGATATACTGCTTTATTTATTGTTTATAATAATTTGCGATATTCAAATAGATAACAATTGGTGACTTGTTGCTAATTTGTTATAATATTTTAATTTCGCATAATATATCTATTCACCCCCTCTAGGTATTGTTAAGGTCGAACTATGCATTTTCACTTTTAATTATTTTTGTAGAGTTTTTGGTATTTTCATTATTTTCAATATCGAAATTTTATTATGTATTTTATTGTTAGAATTAAATTAATTAGAGTGTAATTAAGTAAATATTTCTCATGAGATCGACAACTCAAACTCATCGGTCCACTTTATTACATGTATCCTATTCGTGCGCTTGCGGTACACAATTTTTTTTGCGAACAATGACTTTATTCAAAAGATCATGAACAAGGTTAGAAGCAAGAGTTCAAGCTAGTTAGATAGATATTATCACATGGGGGGTCGAATAAAATTGTTGAGGTCAGTTTTATCCCATATCACACTTTATTTGCTTCAAATCATGCAGCATCTTAAGATTGTAGTAAATAAGTTGAAGAGTATTTTCATGAGATTCATTGGGATTCAAATGACTAGGTATATAGATTACACTCTAAGAGTAGGGATGAACTTTGCCTCTTGAATATGAGGGTAGGTTGAGTTTCAGAAGGCTACGAGACATTGTCGAAACCTTCTCCCTGAAGCCCTGGTAACTTTTAGCTCCCATTGATCCTTGTGGCCTCAATTCTTACTGGGTTAATATTGCATGGGCACTCATCCTCTCCTTCCATCTGTTCCATACTCAGCTTTACCAATTTGGAGAAAGACTGAAGCTAGTAGGTCCATGGGTTAAATCTCACATTGCCTGACATTTTAGTGTGGGGCATGTTTTCCTTTAGCATAATTGTTAAATGCGGGACTCTACTCTAGCATCCATTTCCACATACTCATCACACGAAAGCTAGGGTACATGATTTCTTTGTTGACGTTGGTTGGGATTTTGGTTGTTTACTATAGGTGTTTCCATCCCTTATGACTAAGCGAATAGTGAGTCTTCTTTTAATTCTGATGTGCCTTGTCGAATTATGTGGAGGGATACACCGGACAATAACTTTTCTACCAAATTTGTATGTCGCTCATTCAATATAGCCGATTGATATGTAGTGTTTGATATGGAGTTCCACCAGACATACTAAAGTTTCGTTCTTTAGCTGGAGACTATGGTAGGTTTTACTACCGGTAGATGTTGTCATTTGATGACGAATAGGCTGTCATTTGGCCCCTCGATGCTAGTGCTACATGAATAAAGAGACCATCCCTCACTTATTCATATGTAGTAGCATATTCAATTAGGTATGACACCACTTAGCTGATATGTGTCAAGTACCACTTCAGTCGGTGTGAGGAAATGTAGCATCAATTCCAGATATGAAGATTATGATGCCATGTTATGGCCATATTAACACAATCATTCATCTAATGATCTTTCAGTCACTATGGATTGCGAGGAACAATGCGAAGTACACATATCACTATAGAGCCATGCCGCATCATTTGGAGGTCTATCACACTCTCTCTACTTCACATGGGGCATTTATTTTAGCTTGTCTATGAGGAGGGGATCTTGACATCACCACATTGTTCAGTATCTATCTAACTTTTATCCCCATCTCCGTATATTAGTGTACTGGCGCACTCCACTAGTAGGATCTCACAAGATCAACACCGATGAATGCATATTATTCATTACCAGACTTGATGCCACATTCGGATATTCTCCTCTTTTGGATGTTGCCCTATTCTTGAGGTCAAGCTACAATCTATTTTAGATTGGATCCCATTAGTGCAACTTTTGGATGTTGCCCTATTATTGGGGTCAAGCTACAATCTATTTTAGATTGGATCCCATTAGTGCAACGTTTTGGAATATCGGATTGTGGATAGAGGCAAGTTCCCCAACCATTCACTACATCATTAGTGGCGAAGGATTGTGATCTATTCAAGACACTCTCAAGCACATCAGGTATCACTTCTCGTTTGATAGAGACATGATTTCCCATATATATAAAGGGGAACCAAGTTGACAGCTCACTTGCCTCGAATGGTTGGGACCAACGCTTCTCTTAGGAGTATAGGACATTTGACCTTTCTCGAAGATTACATGCTCTTGTGCAAATCGATAGATATGATCTTCCTAATTTTCGAGGTCTTTAGTTCCCTTGTGTTTTTTTCCTTTTTTTTTTAATCTTTGTACGGGAGAGGTACCTCTTCATTTACATTTTTTCTTTACACAAAATGTTGTTTGGAGATTGGGTTTATGCCCCTTCCTTTGTATTCTTGCGAGTTCCATATATTTCATGGTAGGGATATCCTAACCCTATCATCTTTCTTTGATGGAGCCTGAAAAATTAACTGGAGATGTGATTATGGTTTTATAAAATAAATAAAAATAAAAAATTTTGATAGTTTTCAAGATTTTCCGTTCAATGAATTTTCCAGTAGATTCTGGGGAACATTTTTTGTTCGTGGCGGTCTTATTGATATTTTGACAGAAGCCATGGTTTTTTCCCCCCATTTTTATGTTTTGTTTCATAAAATTTAATGTAATTATACGAGAAACAATTTTTTTAAAAAGAACCCATTGAAAAAAGATAAATGCTCCGTGATTGGACGTCAAAAGAATTTAGATACATATCCAAGTAACAATTAACAGTGTCGAAATGAGAGGGTTGGCACAAGACCACTAGACATGTCCGTATATTCCCAGATTACTTGATTTGCGTACGTCTGGCCGGTGACCTGTTGAATATTTGCCTATGCAAACTTCTTTTTACTTTTTCTAACTTTTCATCAAAATCTTTTGAAAAATAAAAACCTAAAAGTATCAAACTCGAGGTCCACACCTTAGCCAGTGTACATTTTGACAGCTCGAGCGCCAATAAGGGTGGCAGTAAGTTGGGTCGAATCGTCCACGTGCACACCAGCTTGCTCGTGATATGACTAAAACAAGACAAAAAAACAAGTCGAGTCATGAAAAAAAAATAATTGGAACTCAACTCACGACTTGTCTCAATACGAGTCTAAGTTGTTCACGAGTCGACCGTGCAAGCCAACGAGATGCTTGGACCTTTAATCCCTCCTAAGCACCAATAATATCGACTATAACTCTGAATAAGACAAACACTATCGATCAAACTCACTCAAAAGTTATCAGTATGTTTATTTTTTTAATATCCTAGTCTTTTTTTAAATGCGGTAGTGGTCTGCATTACATAATGAGCTTTATATAGAGAAATAATTTGGATTGGACGAGGAGCGTGTTGGTTATAATCGAGCCACCTCATCCCGGTCCACCCTCTTTCACACGTGAACCCGCTCCAGTAATCATATTCACGTGAATTTTCATACCATTATCAATACCTCATACTTTTTATCATAGATTTTATTTAAATGTGGGCCAAAATTAATTTTTTTCTCCAAAAATAAATTCTCATTTCCCAATCCCTAACACGCCCAATTCTTATGAAAATGAGATATAATATTAAAGAGAGGAAATAATAATATCAAAAAATAAAGGTTGGGTTTACCTTTAATGTAATCGAATGGTCTAGATTTCATATTTATGCACATTTAATTTTATTTTTATGGAGAATATGTGTACGTTAATTATTTGTGGCAAAAGACATGCATGAGTTGGCATTCAGCTCGAAGAATTGTAAGGGGAGAAGCCACAACTCCAAACCAAGAAATAGAGTAGAATAGCTATATAAACTCAATAAGCGTCAATAAAAAAAAGTGAAGATACTATCGACGAGAGATTGGGAAAATTAATGATTGCATCACCGCCACCATAGTGGAGCAATCACAATCTTCGACAAAATAAAACAGGGTCAAATATCAGTCCTAGGTCAACATTGCATCCCAAGAAACGTCCTCCTCTACCAATCATAACCACCTCGCTGCTTGAAAATTACACGTCCGAAAGAAGTGTAATGTAGTCTAACCTATAAAATGGGACATTTCCCTCCAAGAAAAAAGGAGAAAAATATAGAAAGATATTTCAAATATTATAAGCTCTTATCAATTATACTCTGATCGCATCAAATATTGTAAAAATCTCATTTCATTCATTAAAAATCTTGATTAAAGAGTGTCACATCACCTTTTACGATCAATACTGTTAAATAATTTACATGAATGTTGATTTTTTTTTATTTCTTTCGTTTGTCAAATCAAGATTCTAACACGCAAGATTTTCATAAATGACTTGGTGGTGATATTTGCACCACAGATATTTAAGCCCTGTTTGGTGGGAATTAACATCATATTTTTAATATATTTTGATAGAAATTGATTAAATATGTGGTTAAAAAGTTGCAGGACCTATAAAATATATGGTTAAAATAAACTGCTAATTTTGATTTAGATTGAAATTTAGATTTTAATCGGTGCCAAATATGGCCTTAATTGCTTCAAGATTATTATGCAATATCTCATATATGACAAACTATAGCACGCGCAGGGGCATACACTGTCAAAATCAAATTAAATATGCATAAATATGAAATTTAAATCATTCATTACATTACTCTATTTGTATTACATTTCTTTTATGCATTTTAATATTAACGTTTACAAATTTATATTTCACAGAACCGATAAAAAGAACTGGATCAGTTCTTATTAACTCGTTGAGAATAATTTTGATCTTGATCACAATATATTACAAGTAAAAGGCACTTTGAAGTAATTTTTGATGACATAAAAATTGTTGAGGGATGAAAATTTACATGAGTTTGACAATGCGGTATCTCATACATATTCACTTTATACTTACTTAGACATGCAACAAGACCTAGAGTATATTGTCCAAGAGAAAGGGCTTTAATGGAGTTTAGAGTTAATCGTTTTGGCACAATTTTTGTGTCTTGTGATCGATAAGTCAAGAAGGTAGTTATCGCATCTTCGAGTGAAAATCTTTTACTGTATCTTATCATGTTGTGTCTTGTGAACGATAAATCAAGAAGATAGTTATCGCATCTTCGAGTGAAAATCTCTTACTGTTATCACATTGTCAGTCGCATAATGTATTCTTAATGATACGATCAGTGATCCTAAAAACGTGGGCTCGAGATACAATTAAAGAATAGGGACAAAATGCACTTAAATATAAATGGTTGTGGTTTTATATTAAATATAAAAAATTAAGAACAATGCATGCAAAGGCTAATGACAGATGGCTATACCTCTTAGAGGGCCCTGTGGATGGTTATTAATTAATGCACTCCATAGAATTAAGAGAAAATTTATGCTTAGTAAATTGGATTGACTTTTGAGAGAGAGAGAGAGAGAGACCTCTATTTTTTTTCCTTCCTTCCTTCAGTGGAAGAAATTTCTTTACTAAAAGAATTGAAAAATGTCATAGATATTCTTATTAAACTGAAATCAGTCACAAACTTATGGTTCATGTGGCATGATTTTGCTTTTACTTTTGTTTTTTTGTAGAAAACTACCTTCATTTTTATTCGAAAACTAATTTTTAGAAGATTTTTTATTCCATAAATGCTTTTAGAGTAAATTATATTAGAACAACTTCCTATAAAAGATCTTCTATCAAGTAGAAAAATTTTCATAAAATTAGTCAAACGGATTCAAATCTAATTTTTGAATCTAAAGAATTTATTTTGATTTTTCAAAAATCACGTCAAACGGGTCATTCCTTCGTTCTATCCAACACAACCCTTTCGAGTTGATATAAATATCATTGAGGGTTCTTTCTTCTTAAACATCATACCCTAATTTTCTTTCTTCGTATGTTTAGAATATTAAAAATTAAAAATTTATAAATCTATTTTTTTTACCTCATCCCAATTTGATTCAGGACAAAAATGTAAACAATAATAAACAGTATTATTCGTAAACACGAATGGGCATTTGCTCGAATTTTGCTAGAATTGACGTGAAAATATATTTGAAATCCACAAAATAATGGGAAAAATTGAAATATCTTATTAATGAATAAATAAATGCAATATTTTTACAACCTTATACGTATTTATAGATTCAAAATAAATCATAATCACATTCAAAATATTGGCTTAGCAATTGTCATCCTATAAAAATATGCAGAATCGAAAAAAAACTTTCAAATTGTACTCATTGTCAAAAATCCGATAATCGAGCGCATTTTCATACGTTCTTATTCCTTCGCTTTTCTAATTGGTTTATGATTTTCTCTTCTAATTTATCTACGTCAATCCTTCCATATTCATTTATTATTAACATAAGGAGCAAAATGTATGTTAGAACAATTTTCTACCTTTAAATCAGGTTGAATTTTAGAATATATAATGTTGTTTAGTGAGATAAGACATATGCCCCCGTTTGGCCCACATTAAATTTCTCTTTCTCATTCTTCTACTCAATAAAATAATATTTTCCAT
>CAIGRL010291540.1:0-11038 GCA_903798325.1 Fraxinus xanthoxyloides
ATACACCTGAATTTTGAATTTTCAAACTATAAACTTTATTTGTAAATTGGTATAAACTATACATCTGATTTATGAATTTTTTTCTTGTTTTAATTATATATATATTTTTTTCAAAATCCAATGAAATTTTATCATGTGACATTCTGTAAAAATCCACGTACACATAGCTTTTTCATTTATATCTACTATTGTTATATATTTATCCCACTTTATATTTATCCTTGTTGAGCCATGTTTGACAACAATTAAAATTGAAAAATGATTTTTTGAATAGTAATTTTTGGAGAATGTATGGTTAAAAAGTAAGAAATATTTTTTGTTTATGTGTCGAATAATTTTTTGTGAATACGTGCAATTGAAAATGAAATTTGTTTTAATGATTGTCAAACAAAGACTAAATTTTTTTTAAAAAATACTATTTTCACCAACTTCAGATTTCAATATTGCTCTCATTTGATCCTCGGCCCTCATTTGGCCCCCATTATTTGAAATTATAATTTTTGAAATAACATTTTTTAGAGAATGTGTGGTTGAAATAGAAGAAAAACTTTGGATTTACGTGTAATATTATTTTATGGAAGATTGTGTGGTTAAAAATAAGAGAATGAATAATAAAGTTTTGGGATAATGGGGACCAAACATGACTCATTATTTTCAATACACATTTTTCTTTCTTTCTTTTCAGCTGCACATTTTTAACAAAAGAATATTATACGCAAACTCAAAACTTTTCATTATCGTTCAACTATACATTATCCATCAATCTACTATTTCAAAACGCATTTTTAAGAAAACTGGGGGCTAAAAGCTCATTGTCTTAATCTTTATTAAGAGGGTGTTTGGTAGGGATTAAAATCAGATTAAAATTGAAAAACCAGCCGTTATGGTTGACTTTTATTAAACGGAAGGGGTCCAATAACGACCATATTTTCAATTTTAATTGGATTTTAAGCCTACCAAACAGTGCCTAAATAAATTCATTTGAATACCATCAAATCACACTATTTTTATATATTTATCTTGTCATATTTTTGGAAGTAAATAAATTAAAATATAAAGGTCCGTTTGATTTGTATTCCAATTTTCAATTTTAAGTTCATTTTCAATTTTTTGTTTTGAGAGTCTATTTTAAGATCGTTAAAAAGTCATTTTGGTTTGTCATTTTGAAAAATTATTTGTCAAAATAGAAAACTAAAAAAAAAATGTTTTGTTTGAAATTTTGAAAAAATATTTTATGAAATTTTATTCAATTAAAAAATTAATTATTTAGTATAAATAAAACAAATAATATATCATCAAGTAATATGTACATTATGAAGTTGATGAATCTTACCCCAAAAAATTCACTATAAAAGTAAAATAAAAATAATAATAAATTGAATTCAAAATATATGAAATAAAAATAAAAATTAACGACGTGAATTGAAAATTATTTATCTATGTTTTTTTAAATTATGTTTTAGAATTTTTAGGTAAATAATATAGTTTCGAATTTTTTATTTTCTAGAAATTTTTATAATATTTAGTTTTTAGAATTCATTAATTTTATTTTTTTGAATATATATTTCTTGAGTTTTATTTGTTATAATTATATATTGTTATTTTTAAAATTTTATTGAAACAAAGTTTTATTTAGACAATTGTTTTGAGTGTTTTAACAATTTTCAATAAAAGCACTCAAAATGTCAAAAATATGTTTTAAGTTTTATATTATAAGTTTATCATTGTTTTCGAAACTGCATTTTTAGAAATACCAGATAAAACAAATTTTCAATGTTTTGCAAAACATAAATTGACAATGCTTGAAAATGACAAATCAAACGCATCCTAAGTTATTATAAATTGTAGGTTCTATAGAACGTGTAAATAAAAAGAGAATAGTAGTTGTGAATGATTAAAAAAAATTGTGGATATAAAATATATTTTACCAACTTAGGTTATAATCTAATCACTCGCTAATCATTATTCCATTGCAACCAGTTAGTGTTTTGTTAACAACCCAAAATAGAATCACATCGAACACCGTGCAATATCACGATTCACACATATAATTTCAGGATGATCTAAATCTAATATTCAATTTCATGTTTGTCACTAAAAGATAATTCATCGACATTGAGATAGTCACCCACGTGAAATCCCTAGAGTATGTCTTGAGTGAACTTGTTCATCTAACAAGAATCCATACAATCACTTGTTTATCCCCACACTCTAATTCGTAAGATCAATACGCTTTTCAATTCCTCGTGATTAAGCATATAACTCACATTCATTGGTATGTTAACCACAATTCCTTATAATTAGTCTATCACTCGCATTTATTTTTCGGATACCATTGAACATATTCATTTATCTGCAAAAAACAATCCAATAGGAACGTTAATAAATAGAAATAATACCATGAGCAATGTCAACATGTCTGTACTTCATTCAAGAATGACCTATAGATCTACGTGTATAAAAATTTCACATTGACCAAACCCCAATAATAATCTCGAGTTTATAATGATATTCCTCTTAATAGACTAACTTTTTAGTATAGAATCTGCCATGAATTTAGAGAAATGGAGACGAGATTTCACTAAATTTTTTTTTTTTATCTAACAAACAAACTTAACTATTCCTACAATCAAAGAAAAATCTATATTTACACAAACTCACTCATAACCTAGGAAAGATAACCAATGCCAAGCCCAAATAGAAACTCTAAAATGTATAGTTCTGGGATCCAAGAATACGAGTTCAAGAAACATGCACAAGCTTAATAGAACTTGGAAAAAATAAAAATAAACAAAAGGTACTATCATAGCTGTAGTTTCAATCAATTTTCTAATTTTTTGAAGTCATAATTGAAGAAGTAAATTGATGAAAAGTAAAAGTTATTCCAAACATTATGAATGACCAAAATTGTATCAAGGACGAATTTCTTCTCCCTTATATAACCATATAATTATTGGAATTGAGAATTGAGATCTTAATTCATCATTGAACTCTATTCACCCCCATTATCTCCTTCGCCTTACCTGATCTCTCCCTCAAAAAATTTGCCACTAAGAAACATATATTCTGAACCCTTTTTTCTCTCTTTCTAATATCTTCAAGCTCTGAAATCTCTTATTTTCTACATCTCCTACAAGACTCAAAACTCAGTTCCTCTTCAACTCCATAAAAAATTATCGACTTGGTGGAAAAAACATTATTTGTCTATTAAGATTCCATCTAAGAAAAATTTGTACCAAAAAATCTAGTCCCCGTATGAGAGGCATTTTATTTTTCATTTTTAGAAAGATTCATACCGTTGCAACTCAACTGCCTACAGTTTTTGACTGATTTTATGAGATGTGGGCCATGGTTTTTCCCCCTTTAACGGGATTTTTTTTTCTAAAAATGAGGAGAAAATGCCTCTCAAACAGGGGCCTAGTGGGAACAGTAAGTAGCCACGGCCTCACAAGTATGTATACTCGAATCAAATTACAAGGCCCCCGTTTGAGACACATTAAAATTTTCACTCTCATTTTCAATCATACATTTTTCATCAATCTACTATTTCAAAATACATTCTTCCAAAATAATGTGGTTCAAACACGCCCAAGGCAATATATATCCCAACATTTGGTTGCAAAAACAAAAAAATCGAGAAAAATAAGAGAATATTTAATTAAAACAAAACAACATTTGGTGTAAATAGTCTGTATGGATTAAAGGATTACTTTGTCCTAATGAGAGCAATTAGTAACACAAAACAAAAAAACGAAGGTCACAAAAAGTAAAAACACAGAATTTCGTGCAGTTGACTATGGGAGTTGAATCCACTTGTTTTTTTTCTTATAACCGTGGATGTCCGACCAGTTTGTGCGCACCTTAACTAATTTCATGGAGTCCTGAAGTTTACAACCGGATACTCACCTCAGTGGCCCTGAGGGGACTCAAACTGATGACTGTTGGGAAGTAAACCCAAGATCTGACAAATTGAGCAACCTTTCAGGATTGTTAAATCAACTTGATACTCCCGTAGAATTTCACTATATTGAAGAAAAAAAATTATATTATGTCGCTGCTTTGTTTTCTCTCTATCCAATATCTACTATAAAAAGAGAAAAAATAGGATGCCCTCATTTATATAGGAAAAAAAAATATCAGGACGAACGTGATCCCAGAAAAAAAATGTACATTTTGTATACTTTACTCTACAATCCCACACTACATATATCGCCGACCATCTCACGAATATTAAAATATGTAAAAACCTTTTTTTATTGCTCGTGAAATAAAAGTAAACCCTGGTTGGAGGAGATTAAATTCAATTTTTTTTGTTAGATTTTGATAAAAGTTGAATAAATGTGTGTTTAAAAAATTCCGTGTCATATAAAATATGTGGTTAAAATTAATTATTGATTTTGACTTAAATTAAAATATTGGTTTTAGTCTATATAAAAAAATGGGCTAAATAAATTGTGCAAGTAATTAGTCAAATGATACGATAAATTAAATCCCTATTGAGTAAAAGTGAATTATTAAAGCAAAATAAGAATACCATGATATGATAGGCGTCAACTCTTGATCATCACTTTCGCAATTGAATCAATCCAAATGATTCTTAATACTATTTTGATTGGAAAAAAAAATAATAACAAAAAGTAGGAATTATCTCCGACCATTTATTTTGAATATCAGTCAACAATTATTCTCTTCAAACTGTAAGATCATTAGTTTATGACTTTGTGTGTTAAAGTAGTCCCACTTTACTATTTTGCTTGCTAAAACAATCTCACGAAATTTTGATGCACGACTTGTTTTTGGAGACGATTTTCTTTTAAATAAACTGTGAAATCATCCACGTGCACATAACGTGCCTTTACGACAAAGCGCAAATATGTCAACACAACACAGTGCTTAACTCGGTATTAATTTTTTTGAGCTAAACGCAATTCAACACGTTATTAAACATATGTTCGGAAGAGAATTTTTCAAGCGAAAAAATTAATTTTTTTGAATGCATGTATAAAGTGTGGAAATATTACGATGTCATAGAATGGCTGATTGGGAATGATTTCAAAGAGATCTCTCCCAAACATACCCTACATTGAGTCGATGGATGGATTTCAGTTTGATATAATTACCTTGGAAAAATAGAATAATTGGATTGATTATAATACACTCATTTTTTTAAAATTCATTATTTGAATTTATTTTCATCATACATTTTATTGGACCTATAACTTTTTCCAGTTTTTAAACTGTACATTTTATCATCTTTTATTAAAATTTATTAAAAATTTGATTTTTAGTAAAACCAAACTCCAAACAGAAACAGATGTAGCTAACAGACACTATTATATTAAAATAACTTAACTCGTTCATTATAAATTTGTAGGACATAACCAAAACCAAATGCAAAAGAGACAAGTAAATAACGTTGACCAGGCAAACAGCATCCGGTAGACCGACCGCGTTATTTTTTTGCTCAAAACGGAATATTGACCCAGGATTCGGAGAGTTGAAAGGTGGGTGCCCACATAGTCCTTAAACGGGACCCGTCACTTTCCACGAGGGTTTTTTGGGATATTTTTGTCACGTTTAATATGTCAAAATCAAAATAAATAAATAAATATAGAATTGATTGTTAAGCTTTTAATTTATTCTTGTTTAACTTTTCCGCACGTGCAAGTATAAACTTATATTGACGTGACTTGTTTAAAAAATAAAATTCTTTTTTAAAAGTGATAATAGATATTATTTTTTGACTTGTTATGAAAGATCGTTTCTTTATTCAATTAAAAAGTAATTTTATCCACTAAAAAGTAGAGTACACGAGATGTTGCTCATTATAATGGACAACGATGCACACACTATATATTTTGATTGCAAAGGAGAAAGTATTAAAGCACGTACTTGGCCCGCATTGAAGTGTAGGTCGAACGTCTCGCCTCAAAATGAATAAAGGAAGAACAATTTCGCAGGAATGGACTTTCTCAGTCGAGTGACCAGTCCCTTCTTTTTGTTAAAAAAATAGACAGATGTATCAATTGAAGTGAGCAATATTATATTAGGTTATTTTTCTTTATAATGTGTTGTAATATGAAGATAAATATATGACACGATATGAAATAAATATCACAAATGCACAATAACAAGAGATAATGATAGAGAAAATAAGTATTCACTAAAATATAAAAAAAGAATATAAAGATTTTGTGTTTACAAATTTAAAATACTTTTCCTTTTTAAAAAGATATTTTTACATTATATATATAAAATAAAATTAAAATTTAAAATTATTTTTTAAAAAATAATAAAATAAAACTTATTTTAAAAAAGTTACTTAAAAAAATAAAATAAAATAAGAACGTATTTAAAAAAGCTACTTAGAAAAGTAAATAAAATAAAAACTTATTTAAAAAAATAGTTACTTTGAAAAATAAAATAAAATAAAATAAAAAGTTATTTAAAATTTTTTTCCTTTTGACTTGAGTTTTTGAAATGTACGGTTGAAAATTTGTGGATCCCATGAAATATATGATTAATATTAATTGTTTGCTTTTGACTTGAGTTAAAATCGGATTTTAATCCGAACCAAATATGTGCTACAAAATTGAATGATCATGATGAAATAAAATCAAATGAGTGACTATGCGACACTAAATATAATATTGGATGATTATGATGAAATAAAATCAAATTTTATGATTATGATGATACTAACACCATGTTTGATTCACATTAAAAAAAAGATGTTTTCTTTCGATGTTCATCTTCAACTACACAATTTTTAATAAAATAATATTACACACAAATTCAAAACTTCTTTCTTTTGACCACATATTTTTCATCACATAACTATTTAAAATATATATTTTTAAGAATATGTATTGAGCATGGACTAATTATAAAATTGGACCACCATTTGTGAAGTGTGTGTTTGTCTTCCAAGTAGAAGAAATGAATTAATGAATAATATTTTTTTGGAGAATGTATAGTTAAAATTTAAACTAACTTTATTGATTTGAGTATAAAATATTTTATTTGGTGACAGTGTGGTGAATAATTTTACTATAATAAACAATATTTTGGAAGGATGGAAGACAAATGGACCGAATTTAACCGAGGCCATAATTATTCAACACGCTCGCATAGTCTCACTCTCCCTCCCTCCAACTTGATGTAGAGAGAGTAAATGGATTTGTAGAGCGAGATAGACGAGAGAGAGAAAAGTGAGTACAGTACAGAGGTGAAAAGTTGCAGACAGCCATAGAAAGTGCTCTCAACAAATTACAAAAGTCTTTCAAACTCCAAGAAAGTAGAAAATATTTTCTTTTTCACAGTTTTCGTTATTTTCTTAGATTAGAGATTAGTTACTTAATGGGATCAATTGTTTGAGTGCAATGTTGGAGTTTTTGGGCAGAAAGTGAGATAATTTTCTGGGTTTTACAAGTGACCCTTTTGGGTGTGTTTGGATCTGAGATATCTTTTGATGAACCCGTGAGTTTATATAATTATTTTCACAGATACATATGAATTATGAAGCTGATGGAAAGAGATGGCGTGGTATCATTGGTGCTGTGCTTCATTATAGTAGTGCATCTACTGAAATTTATCTATGCTAACATGGAAGGTTTGTGTTTATATATGCATATTTATATTATTTTTTTCGAAGTATATTTTTAAATGTACTTTTGGGCTTTTTGTGTTCTTTGGCTCTAGATTTGTTTTGAATTTCTTTCTCAATTTTGTAGTTATAATTGTAAAGCCTCAACATTTTCTTTGGTTTATTAATTTATTATGCCATTCATGGAAATTGAATGGATTTATAGAAATGTACCTTTTGAATTTACTGATGGTATGCCAAAAAAAAATGTCAAAACTACTCTAGCACCTAATTTATTGTGAACTATATTGGGAAACTGATAAATTTATATCAATTCATCGGCACTTATAGTACTGCCTTTCTAATTTAAAAAATTGACTCTTTACTAGAATCTTCTCAATAAATTTATTTCCTGGTTTTAGTTCTTTGGAAATGGTTCTACTTTAAAATAATCATGAAAAACTGATTTTCATACCATTTCTTAGTTGTTCCACACGGCAATTTGAGATGATTGAAGTCCCTTAAAATATGACATGGCTTTGTTTTTTATGCGATATTATTACTATGTGGCATCTAAGTTTCTCTGTTGCATATATGGACAGGTGATGCTTTACATAGCCTTAGGACGAACTTAGAAGATCCAAACAAGGTGCTGCAGAGTTGGGACCCTACCCTTGTCAACCCTTGTACATGGTTCCATGTTACATGCAACAATGATAACAGTGTTATAAGAGTGTAAGAATCTGCTTTAGTTAATTTTTCCATTTTCATACATTCAGTGCTACTTCCTGAAGTTGGTGTAATAAGTTTGTTAGCCTATGGAAACATTCTTTATGGCCTTAACGACTAGTTTTTTGTTTTCAGTGATCTGGGTAATGCTGCTTTGTCAGGTCACTTGGTACCACAGCTAGGTCAGCTGAAGAATTTGCAGTATTTGTATGTCAAGTGACTTTGTTGATTCTGTTTTGTTTTTATTATTAAAATCACAGTACTTCAAATTAGCATTATGAACAGAAAATGACAATATTGTTATATTGACCATTGGATTATGTTTGGAATGACAAATCTGCTGGCGATTATATTTTGTTTAAGGTTTTTCTATGATTTAATTGTGGCTAGAATCTCGCTGCATCAACGCTGAGAGTTTGATGGCCATTGGAAAACCTAAAACAATTAATTAGAACATTAGTTATACCTGATAAAATGCACCAAGGCTGTTTGTAAATTTTGTCAACGCCTGATTTTTGCATGAATAGGATGACTGTAGGGAAAATTATAGTGAACGTGCTTTAGATTTCATTCTATTAGCACTTTAGTCTTATTGGATGTTGATTACACGTGAAAGAACAAAATTTACTGTCTATAAAGTTAGTGAAGTTTGAGAATGCTGTCATATGTAAGTTTTAATATCGTATGGCAGGTCACAAAGTTTTAGAGTATTAGTTTCAAAAGACAATTGAATATGTGAAACCTATCCCATGAATGGAAACCTATTTAATGAACACTACAATATTGAGGTCTGGTTAGAAAAGATAACTTTTGATTTCTATTTCTTCATTGGTCGTGCCCAGAATGGCAGATGTTATTGTAAGAGGATGGAAAGTGAGGTAGTTTTCCCTCATAACTACTAAGCTACATGCTAAGTTTCTTAGAAAGGAGAAAACAATTGAGATTCAACAATCGTGGTATTTTGAAGCTCTAAATATTCTTCTTCTTTTTCTGGGATTTTGTTTGCAATATCTGCAGGTTGTCTAGCTTTACATATATAGCTACTGGAGATAGGTATTTAGTAAGCTTCTAGAGCTTGGCATTTTTTTTTTTTGAATACAAAAATAATAAGCAACAGACAATAAATCCAAGTCCAGTGTTTCTTGGTTAATAGATCTGTGCAAATTAACATTATGTGCTTCTAATGCCTATATAAAGTAACCTGTTCAATAGTATTTTAGATCCAAAAACTGCCAAATAAATTGAGTCCGTTATGGAGATGTTGTTTCTTTTAACATCTGCCCTTATTGTCATTTTTATTCGTCTTAATCAAGGAGAAAAACATATTTCTCTTTGATGAAAAATCTACATGAAGTGCAAACTGCAAACAAACATTCTTTTCTATAGTTTTGGGCTTCCGTGTCCCTTTTCATCTGAAGTATATGCTTCTTTTGCTCATTTGGCTGATTTTGCTGACTATTTGTCCAAAGAAGAAGGTTTCCATATGTAGCATAGTGAAGGTGTAAAACTGGGTTTGAAGGGAAATTTTATGTACTGTTAATGTAAAGTTGACAGGAAAATCTGCATTAAAATTTGAAGAAACCTATCATCACTGCGAGTTTTTTTTAATTGTTTTGCAGTTCAATATTATTTCCTTGCTTTGAGGTCAGAATAGATTATAGATAATGGATATCAAGCTCCTTGCTTTGCGGTCAGAATCAAGATGTCTTGGTGTGCTTTGTGCTTTTAATTACTATGATACTTCTATTTAATTACTAGTTACCTACATTTACCAAACATCATGTCAAAACTTGGTGTAACATCATAATCTTGTAATGCAGAGTAATATGAATTCGTGCCTTTTACACACAGATATATGCAAATATTTGCGAGCATTTATTTACATATTTATTCACATGTTTTTCTGAATGCACTAACTTGATGATTTTGTCTAATTTTGAATCTACATAAATCAAATTTGTTTGATTTTTTGACAGGGAGCTCTACAGTAATAATATAAGTGGTCCAATCCCCAGCGATCTAGGAAATCTGACTAATTTAGTGAGCTTGGATCTGTACTTGAACAGTTTCACTGGCCCCATTCCAGACACGTTGGGCAAGCTTTCTAAATTACGTTTCCTGTATGTACATTCATCCTGGATGTGGAATAGTATTTGAATCTGAATTGCTTGTTATGTTCTTTGACTCTTGTTGACGTTTTTTTGCCTGATTTGTATCGCTTTTCCCTATCCCTACACACAATAAAATATACGTTGCATGTCCCAACAGACAAAAGTATACGTCTGTAACATAATTGTGACAGTAAAACATACACGAAAAGAATGATATTGGCCTTCCCTTGAGTTTTTTTTCCTGGGAAAGAGAGCAGATTTTTGTGTGAGGTGGTTTTGTTGTTTTAAATGGTGGAATGGCTGCGACATGTCCTGATGCTTAAACTGCTTTATTATATAAAATTTTTCTAAATATATGCCTTAACTAAAGGGAACAACATTGGGCTTTATTAAAAGGTGGTGTAATTTCAGTTGCTTATGAGCAAGGAATATGATCATATAGAGACTAGAAGAGAGGAAAATTAGTTCTTGTTTCATCATAAGAAAAGAACGTGTGAACAAAAAAGGAATTGACAACAGAGGGATCACTGATTCTTATTTGACAGTTTAGCTGGATGTTGACTAAACACTGGAGGTTGCTAAGAACGAGGGATAATGCCACCTTAACTGAGGG
>CAIGRL010291566.1:0-10546 GCA_903798325.1 Fraxinus xanthoxyloides
TGATAAATAACATTACTCTTATTTCATTGATTGATTAAGAAGGAACCAAGTCGAGTACGTGACAAATCCTTGTCCATGCTTATTTGCTTTATTACTGCTGCAAGTGGAATCCTTTAGAAATCTTGAAATCGAGCTCAGTTATTCCACCAAACGAATGCCAACCGAGAAGCTCGACCTACAACTGCTTACACTTGGTGGTTGCCACTAGTTTTTTCACCTACAAAGGATACAAAAGATGGGGGTGATTTGCAGGTCACAAAGAAAAGAAAACAATGGAGGATCTTGGTTAATCTCAAAGGCTTGGAGAAGAGAAAAACGGCAGCCTCACTACTCTCTTTTTTTTTTTTTTTTCCTCTTTTATTGCAAACACACACAAAACNTTAGAAATCTTGAAATCGAGCTCAGTTATTCCACCAAACGAATGCCAACCGAGAAGCTCGACCTACAACTGCTTACACTTGGTGGTTGCCACTAGTTTTTTCACCTACAAAGGATACAAAAGATGGGGGTGATTTGCAGGTCACAAAGAAAAGAAAACAATGGAGGATCTTGGTTAATCTCAAAGGCTTGGAGAAGAGAAAAACGGCAGCCTCACTACTCTCTTTTTTTTTTTTTTTTCCTCTTTTATTGCAAACACACACAAAACACGGCTATAGCAAATGGTTTCTAGGACATCAATTTTGGGCTAGGTATTCCACTTCAAATGCGCCAACACAGACGACAAATAAATGGACTATACATATCACCATACAGCTAATAACCCAACTCAATAACCACAAATCAAGCCATCCACAGAGTATTGAGCCACAAGTTTGCCAAGGACAAGTGTAATGGTGTCGAATGGAACCATTCTAGTACCAAGAAAAAGTCAATTTATCTTTTATTATTCGTGGGTCTCGCCACTTCTATGTATCCCTCTCTAACATTTACCAATACCCGTAACCATAACTTCACTTTTCCCTACTTCTCTCAAACTCAAGATTGGTGCCTCATTTATCATAGCCGGGAGATGGTGCAAGATTAGAGAATAGTGGTAGTGGGGTTGTGCGAAAAAAGTGTCATTAGATTGATAGCGTATGTTAAAATTAGGTACTTAACGAGTATAGAAGTCAAATAAGGTAATTGATAATGAAAGAACAAGAACGAGGTATATTTAGAAACGTCTTTTTAGTCAATTTGCATCGATAACCTTTACGTCAAGTTCTCATTTCACTATATGTAATCTTGATTTAATATTCGCTTTGGTATCTATTTCTAGTTTACCTCCTATTTAAAAGAACGTTTTTATGTAACTCTATGAATTTATGAGCAGTAAGGTCTATAATTGAAAAAAGGGCAATGTTTAAATTAACGATTAAGACTTCACGTCAGACATTAGCCTACTTGGTATGTTCGATTTACTATGCAAGGTAGAACTTACGAAACAGAGGAGCGCACAGGCAAATATAAACAATTTTCTATTTTTACTTAATTCATAAGAATATGGAAAAATGGATAACAAGACTTGTTCGTTTATTAGAATAATGAAAAATTGGATCAAGAATGGTGAAAGTTCAAAATTATATGTGTGTGTGTGTGTGATTTGATAAATTAAAGTGGTAGTTTTTTATTACTTCGTATATCAAGTCATTAACTGTCACATGTATGCCACATAGGTCGACTGCAAATAGTATTATTCTTATCAAAATGTTCTTCATCCATCACTTGTTAAGATTTCGTCAGTTGACTTTGATAGAATTACCTACACGACAGACGAAATTCGTATGTAGCACAAATTATCGTTCAAATCTCCCAACTATTTATGGATTGAGAGCAGTTTGACAAAGTTTAATGATATTTCGACAATGATTTTAGTTGATTAATATCTCCTTGACACGATCCAAAGCTCAGTTATTTTTGGGTCAATTAAACTATGGTTGACTTTTGCTCCAAATATGATATCTAACGATTAGTAAAATAATAATAGATTTCACGAAATATACGAATAAACTGAAAGTAATTATGAATATGTGATGATAATTAATTTTTATTGAATTTATAAATCATTTATAATTTCGTTTTTAATAGTAACTTAGCCTCTGTTTGATTCCATTTTTTTTTTTAAAATAGATTTGTAAAAAATATTTTTTTAAGTATGTGTGATCAAAATGTGAGGAAAATTTTTAATTTTACGCATAATACTTGGAATTTTTTATGGGCACAGAGGTACACACCTGACCTGACCGCCATTAATAGCTGTTGCTGTGTAAAATCCAAGTGCTTGTACCAATTACTTTAACCTCAATTACTCCTTTTATTATCCAACATTTCAATATTTCTTCTTTTTTATAAAGCATTTTTAAAAGGTTATTTTGCATGCGTTGACTTTAATGTTCAACCTTTTCATGTTTTTACAATTTTATCTCTAACTTTAGTTTGTTGACATTTCCATCCTCAACCTGATCTACGACTTACGAGTAGACATATCAAGTAATGTTCTTCTTATTATGCCTATGTTTGAATCTTATTTTAACGAGACATTTTGCTATAGGAACACATATTTAAAAAATGAGAATTTTCATAAATGTCACTAAATTTGAAATCCTTGAGAATTGTCATTTTCACTTTTGGTGCTCATTTTTTGGTGCGAATGTCCAAATTATCCTTAGTGACACTTTTTTATGAGCATTTAATGCTTGATTCGAATGACATTAATATTATGATGTGATAATTTAGTTTGTATGTTATAAATATTGTATATATGATATATGTATATTATATTGAATATTATGAATTTTGTTATAAAAAAAACATTTGAAAAATTAACATAAACACATATCTTCTTATCATTAACAAACTCTAATTTCTTCTTCATTCTTTGATCAAGAACACATTATTGGATTCATCATCCGTTTTAAGAGGTTAGCTATTACAAATTGTTTATATTCTTATCTCATAGTTTACTATTTTTTAAATGATAAATACAACGTGGTCAAATGTAATTGGTGAAATTTTTAAAACTATTATTCATTAATTTGTTTGGTTTTTAAAATATTTTTGAATGGTAAAGATACCAATATCCTTTACAAAATGTGAAGGATTCCATATTAGCCCATGTTTGAGCCACATTATTTTTTCATTTACATTCTCTACTCATTTTCAACAACGCATTCTTCAATAAAATAATATTTTCCATCACATCAATAATTTTTCGTTCTTTTTCACCACACATTCTCCATTAATCTACTATTTCATTGTGCCCGTGTTTGTCCCACATTATTTTTTTCATTCTCATTCTTCTACTCATTTTCAACCACACATTTTTCAATAAAATAATATTTTCTATTACATCAATAATTTTTCCTTTTTTCAACCATATATTCCCCATCACATCAAACAAAAAAATGTATTCTTGTGAAAATAATATGGCTCAAACAGGGGCTTAATGAAACATTGAGTTATTTATTTTCGGGAAAGATGTTGTCTGTTGTATTTGAGAATTGATTATCATCATTAATGTTTTAAATAATTTCTTCCAAGGTACCAAATACATGTTTTCTAGCTTTCCGACAATTCCTACAGTTCAACTGTTGAATAGTTCATTTGAAATCGTCAAGTTAGACATGCGAACTGTTGAACTCGACACTTAGAAACTGTTGGGATAGACAATTTAATCGTTGAATTCGACACTTGAAAATCGTTGAAACCCCTGATTTCACCTTTTGCTACTGCATGGATTGAAATATTCTAAAGTTTCACTTTCATATTATTAAATATGAATATTTATTGTGCAAAATTTTTACCGTTGTAATCCCAATATTTCAAGTATGAGTAATCATTTGAGATTCATCGTGTCGCATGAGGGAAATTTTGTTTATGTGGATGACGAATGAAAGTGGAAAGGGGACAAAACCACTTCCATTTTAGTGCCAACAATTATTACCATACGGACTTGTGTTACGATTGAAGGACAAATTTGGTATTCTTGATCCCCGCACTCAAATTGAATTGAAGTTCAAAGTCCCAAATTTGAATATACCTCCAGTCGGAAGTGGTTGAAGTTTAATGTTAAATTTTATGGATAATTGGTGTGATGGTTTAAGGTCTAATTGTACCTTTATGACCTAAACTTTGTCCATAATTTACGACAATTGTAAATCTTAATGAGTGTGTACCATTTTCTCTTAAAAATTCTTATATGTAGTTGTTGGCAATCAATTTTCATTAGTACATTTGTATCTTAATTGTAGTATGGTCATCTAGGATTTTTACATACTTCAAAAAATTGAATCACCAATAGCTTAACTAGGACTCGAAAAAACCATGCATCAACCATGAATTCGATGAGGATTCCTAAGGATGTTGATTTACTACATTACGACATTCAAACCACAAAACAATATCCCAACTTCAACATGAATAACATAGACAACATTTTCCCATACACTAGAGGTAAAAAAAAATATCACACACGATGCATGGGCACTAGATCTACATTCAACATCAGTATAAAAATTAAAGCAACTAACGAGGAGATTATACATTAACATTTTAGGAAAATGTTCTTCCATGCGAAGCCCCAGTTGGAGATCTACCATTCCGTGCGATCCCCATTACATCTTTGTAAATGTTATATTTCTTTGACAAAGCCATGGATTGCTTCCTCATACCACCGTGTTTGCAAATGTAAGCAGCAACATGCTTCATTTCAACAAAATCGTGTGTCTCAGTTTGTTGAACCCCATTAAAGTGGCATGAATTAGCCCACAAACAAAGGAACTCGAAAGCTAAGTAGTGAAATGCAATATAGTTTTGTTCGAGAAAAACTAATCTCAACTGTCGGTATCGACTATTCATCTGTCGAGAATTACTGCAGTGAACTGTCGGAAACGACAGTTCAACATGATGCCATTTCTCTACTGAAGTGAACTGTCGAGAAATCTACTTTTGACATTTCACAAAAACATCAACATCCATCATACGTCTAAAAGTTGCAAAACAAGTAGTGCTTATCATAGTATTAACAAATTTCTTAGACACTAATTCTTGACTATCTTCTTCCTTCCCTTGGTGTATGGTGTCTTGGTAGATGATACAGGGAAGCGAAGGCGTGTCGATCGCAGCCTCTTCGTGTTAACTGCATTGTTCCTTTCGACAGGTATGGTGGTCGTCACCGATATGTAAGTGACATTTTCTACGCAAAAGTAATATGGACCGAATTAGTTATCCAAAAGACCAAATAATAACATAATATAGCCTACCAATATCCACTCGTTTACCTGAAATCAATATCATGAATCCTTCTTTGGGAACTTACCTTCAGATTGGACCATAGCATTACAAGTGGGTAGCGTAGTTTTCTCCATGGCATCATCCAACATTGTTGTACCATCTGCATTGAATCATCGGAAGATTTTCAGCATTAGTTTTCAACTCAACATTCTTACAATATATAAACAAAATTCAACTTGGTATAACTTCTCCAATACTTAGTATAACGAGGATTTCAAAATTCATTTGCAAGAGCAAGGTACAACAACAAAGAAAATAAAATCAAAACATAACAACTCGTACATGTTAATATGAAACGCACAAGTAAGAAAGCAAAAAAAAAAAAAAACACATGTAATGTTTGGATGAACCAAAATTGGATATGTGGACAGATGACTGCCATACTGATCTATCGAGAAGCTGTCACATGTCGAGAAATAATGCATTGAATTGTCGAGAACGACAGTCCATATCGACAACTCTCAACTCATATATCGATATTTAGTCATCTATCGAGAATAACAGAGACGAACTGTTGGGAACAACAATTCATAACGACTGATGGGTCGCTTAACTAATTTGTCGAGAAGTATTGATCTGTCGAGAATTCATAATTGTCGAGCCTTTTATTTCGACAAATAAACAGTTCACCCCAAACACTTTAACATAGAGGACAATATAATGATATATGTCGATGAATATAAGTTGTGAAAATCAACAAACCAACGTACATGACAATGAAATTAACGTTAAAGAGAACATGAATAATAATGAAGGAAGGGAATAGTTGAATCTCTATCGAACACATGAAAATAATTCAGTGACGTTCACAAATGTATATGACGCATAAATGGAAGTAAAGAATATATGAAACGTTGCACTGATATATACCTTCCTAAAATCTCGAAAAGAATTATGGTAAAAACGAGGACTACACTTGTGTTAACAACAAGATTTAGATAACATTTGTAGCTTCCCTAAAGAGAGCATCGAAACGACCAACAGGCTACAGAAGCATAAGGATTCAACCATTCAAAAATCACAAATTCATCGGCTCTGAGACTCATAAAATCATCTATTCATTGTTCGCAATGGCTGAAATATAAATTACTGAAAAGAAGTCATCGGACGGGAAGAAATATAACTAAATCAAAACTGTTAATGTATTGAGCTTATCACTCATTTTAGGACTTGAGATACAATCGTGGATGACTAGAAGCAAGTAACAATGACGAGAGGCTGGAGTATGCTGAATCGTTTGTGGTTTTGCCTTTCCAATCGTTGAATCGCCGGCAAGAAGGAGTCACGTACGGGGTTTTTGAACACGAGCATAATCAAAGGAAAGAAAAAATTACTTGAACTCTAAATCGTAGCTAAAATCCAATCATTTAAACAAATATACGAAATATAGAGATAACAAGTACACACAAAAATGGCCCTCTTTCGGTATGAATGTGTTTGACGGAGAGAGGTGGAGGGAGACATGGAAGGGCTTATCCACTTACGAGAAAGTTGCTAGAGATCCAAAGAAACCGGTGATTCAAGGGTTTTTTCTGGAATGAAGATGAAAAGAAGTGAAATAGGCCAAGTTCAGATTTATTTACCCAAGTCCTTGTATATTTTAATGAACTTGGTCTATCTTTTGGGTCTTGATTAAGCAAAGCCGAATGGATAGAATCGTTGTTTGGTTTTGAGTTTTTCAGTTTTTCCAAAATTTTCTTGTACAATTATGAGGTGATTGGTTGTCACATTTTTTCCACTTTTTGTGCAATTTTTTTATGTTGTTAACTCAAGGACGTGTTGGGTATTTAAATTCTTTACAGGAGCAAAAATGTCCAAAAATGAAAATCTTGCAAAAATTTTAAAAAATTGACATTTTTGAAAATGCAAAGTCAAAAAATGACATGTAGTGCAATTTCCTCTTTATAAAAAATGAAAAGATAGACCAAATTTGTTAGAATTGAATAAATGTCACAGGGGCCATTGAAAATGAAATGTAACATTTTGCCCCCGTCTGGTAAGTGAATATTACACAAATACCCTCATACCATTTTAACCCATATTGAAGTCGACAAAAATGAACAATCGAATTTTTATTTTTTTTTTTTGGGATTTCCCGTGTTGAAATCAATAGTGTGCCAGTTGGAGGTCATCAATTGACGCTAAATCCAAACATAGTGGTCCCATGAATGGAGAAAATGAGAATGCGAAATGTGAAATTAATAGGAGCCAAACAGTCGTTGTATGATTATCGTATATTTTCTACAAAATAGAAAACCATGAGATTGTTTGATAACCGGTAAATAGTGCGATACATGGTTGAAGAGGTTGAAAATACGAATTTTAGTAATGAATTTGTCAATATACGAACTTGCCGGTTTTTGGTCAGCTTTTAGGTTTTATATTTCTTGTACTGTGGAGTATTGATAACATATTTATAGAAAAAGAGATGGCAGGGATTAAGCGGAGAATTTATACTTCTATAACTACCATGACTATCATTTGAAGAATTAGTAACTATTCATTCACAATAAGATTTGAAAAGGCTCGATTTCCCTTTATGTGAAGTTGTGTTCTTGTGTAGAAATCTTTGACGAGTATCAAAATTGAGGATATTAAATTTGCAATGTTTTCGAGCTCAACTCTTTTTCGGATCTGAGTCCTTATAAATTGACAAATTGTGATGTTGTTGTAAGGTGTATTCTAGTCGGTGTTTTAAAAAGCGTAATGTCTAGCGATGCATGGATGCCAAGTTATGGGCTCGACGAGGCATAAACATAAAAAGACTTTTTCTTATTTTAATATCATTTTAATTTTTAATCAATCAAAAAATCACTTATTAAAAGGTTTCCAACAAAAAGATAAGTTTCAAATGTAAATCAACCTCTAAATTTAACTTAAAAGAACTATAATAAATAAATAAATAATAATAATAATAATGCATGCATAGGCGCACATAATCGCGTCTAGGCACGCATTAGTTGTCAACATAAATAAGGAGTCAGAACACTTGGCTTGACATTTTCATCGCGCAAGGCGCCACCTAAACGCGTCTTTCAGAACACTAATTCTAGCACACTTATTATAATGTTGGTTGTTAAAAGAAACGTAGGACCATTGCTACAATTATGATTTTATATTCAAATATTGGTGCTAGAAAGGGATATAAAACGCACAATCCTTTAAAATGGTAATTACAATTAGTCGGTGGATGGTATCTAATACTCATTATAACCCAAGTTGGTTTACTTGGTAAATGAATTGCCTCATCTTTTACCTTTCTCATCATGTAAGCAAAGTTTGACTTATAAGTTAAGACAAGCAACCTAATTTAACTTAGTTACTCGAATATTTATTCCTTTCAAAAAATTTACCACTTAGAACTTACCAAATATATTCTTTCAACAATAAACCTATTTTTTTTTTAGTTCACTTAATGAAATGTATACATACGAATAATCGACGTATATTGAAATTGTATGAGTTAACGAAAATAAACTAACTGATTATTTTCATAACAAGATAAAAATCTCGACTAACGTATAAAAGAATATAAGAAATTCATAGATAAATTGTTGCATAAAAGATTATAAAATTAAATTCTCAAGGCAAGTTCAATCAGACAACTCCTAGACATGTTTGGAGAAGAAAAGATATTTAATAACCATCGATCGTCTATTATATGTTTTTATTGTGGATGCAAGTCACAAGAGGATAGCTGGTTTTCCACATCTTTACTTCTTTCTGAATTCAACTTATTGCTGTGTGAGTTGATTTATGTAGATTTATATATTTCGATTATTTTATTTTATTTATTTATTTATTTATTTTATTACATTGGGGAAGAGGAGAGAGGAGAATGAGATTCGTGATGGCAAAAAAATTCGTCCCGCTCTGTCCCGGCGTTGTCCCGTCCCGATGGGTTGGTGGGGTAGGGGTGCCCAGCCCGAAGTGCCCCGAACCCGTCCCGTGAAGAATAAAAAAAAAAAAATTAACTACAAATTAAAAAAATAGTTAACTAGAATTTAAAAAAATAAAAAATAAAAAAAATGGGGCAGTGACTGCCCCGCCTCAAACCCGCTCCATTGTCATCTCTAAATAAGATCGAACTTCCACCTTAAGTTCCCACTTGTGCCCTAGACCCGGTGGTCATGAATTTTGGAGAGATTATAAGAAGAAATATTGGATTGGAACTGAAATCTAGTTATCAGCTTGAATTGTTGACTAAAGTCGTTTTATTCTTGGTATTAGCTAATAACAATCAGAATCAGTTAAATTTTAACTTGAATTATTCAATTCAGTCAGATTTTAATCTAATTCATGTGATTCCAAGGAAACGTCCACCTTTACTATTCTATGTTAACACCAACCTTTTGTATCTAAATTTTGCTTTCAAATTTGAACTAGTGTACAAATATTTGAAGTGAAACATTTTTATTAACCTCGTGTTTCGTTCAGATAAAAATTAAAATTTTAATGAATTTTGATAAAAAAAAACTGATCAAACCCATGTTTGGTGAGGGACTAAAATAATTTTTTTTAAGTAAATTTTAATAATGATTGATGAAATGTAGTTAAAAAAAATTGTGTATCCCATGAAATATGAGGTTAAAATTAGTTGTTGACTTTTATTTAGATTAAAATTTAGATTTTAAACAATAATAAATTGGGGGGCTAACATATTGTTCAAAAATTGTGGGTCTTTTAAGATTTGTTGTTAAAATTAATAATTAATTTTGACTTAAATTTTAGTTTAATTTTTTACCTGAACCAAACGGGGGCCTAGGTTATGTGACGAATTGATAGGAATTGTGCAACTAAATAAAAGATGAAGCAATCAGAATAATGTTACTTGTATATAATAGGTTTATATAATGGTTTATATACAGATGGGTGTGAAAAAAAAAAAGGGTGGGAAATTGTTTTTTTTATTTGGTCGAAGAATTTTGACATAATCATATCTTATTATATCATGTGTATGTAAATCATTATATACACGTGCATAATTGATGAAATTAAGCTATTCCTGATTTCCTTCTCAGTTTTCCAAGGTTATATGCTAATTTAAGTCCAAGACAATAGATTGAGGACCAACAGTACAATATTCCTTAAATATTCAAATTTAGGATGCTTGGTTTTTCCGGGTACAATAACAAAAAACACATTAAGCCCTGTTTGACTCGCATTATTTTTTTCATTTGTATTTTTTTACTAATTTTTAACCACATATTTTTAATAAAATAATTTTTTTATCATATCAATAATTTTTCATCATTTTTCAATCACATATTCATCA